>JAMLFT010002066.1:0-27386 GCA_026544285.1 Pachyrhizus erosus | reverse complement strand
CGCACAGTTTTGGTCCCGTCAGTCTTAAATTCTTTCAAATGTGATCCTATCTTGCATAAATTTGGAGATGCAAGGTGCTGAAGTGGCACATAGATTTTGTTGAGTGGCTGAGGTGCCACATAAGCTAATTATGTGCCATGTAAGCACTCTTCATCACCAAATGAAATGTTGAGGTAAGATTGAACTACATCCGAAAGGAGTTTAAAATTGAATAGACCAAACTCGTGCAATTAAAAATACAGATGGACTAAAGGTGTAGTAAGCCTGAAACAAGTTTTGTCATAATTCATCTTATTTGTTACTGGCTTAATTCTATCAAACCTGGTTATTGGCAAGCCTGGATACAAACAAGCATGTTATCTTATTGCCTATAGCTATGGTGTCCTAGTGTCTTTACAAATAAATGTACACATATTTGCATCTAACTAATATATAGTTATGTAGGAGTATGTATTGCCATACTTGGGTCTGTGGTAGTGATAGTGGCAACCCCTTTGAAATCACAACTCCCAGGAGATTTATCCATCTTCTGATAATATGCATTGAAAGCATATGTAGAATGTGCAACTACATTATCAGGTTCATAACATGGTTGACCCTGCAGCAAAGGGGAACAATCCACCTTCCCTGGTCCACAAGCCCAATCAAGTGCTGCCTGTAACATCTTGGGGTCAGCATTACTCTTTGTGACACAAAATGTTTGGTTTGTTGTATCATTTGCAAATATTCTCCCAGCACCAGTCAAGTGTAAGGTATACACTGGTTCTCCATTAGCATAAAATAGCCCCCAGTTCTTTTCTGAGACTGGACCTGATCTTAAGTCTTCATTATAAAGCTCATAAATATATGTACTAACTGCAATTCCAGGATGTTTGGGAGTCCCTGTATTGTTAAGGACGTGTCTGATCAAGTTACTGTTGTAAGTGTTAGCATTATCAACAGTTGCATCGGATTCAGATGAGTCACCTTTGGAGGGCCATCCTGACTCAGTCACCAGAATAGGGATATTGGTGAAGTTCAAATCTGACATTGCAAAATAAGCAGCATCGACAACTGCATCAAAAACATTAGTATAATGCAGCAGAGTGTTGGAATCAACAGCTTCCTTATTTGGAGGTAAGGGGCGGAATAAAGCATAATCCAGCGGGATTACACCATTGGACTGCTGGTAATCATAATATGGGTACACATTGAGCATGAGATATGAACCTGTTGATTGCAAAAATTTAAGCATGGGAACCATGACTGGATTCCATGTACGGTTGAAAAATGCTTGGGAAGGTGGGAAAGAGTCAAGGATGATAGAAGAAGAGTGCGGACTAGATACTTTAATTTGCTGATCCAGATTAGCAGCAACAAGAGCAGAGTGAATGAAATTTATGGCAGAGACTAGAATAGGGGCCGCATTTGGGAGGGTAGTTAGGACCTCAGATCCAACACATACGGTGGTAATGTTGGTAGCAGGGACATGAGCTATGACATTTCGAGTAACCCAGTTTGCTGCAGTAGCATTGGACTGACCAATGCCAAGTAGCTGGTCATTGGGAACAGAAACAGTTACACGGATTCCTGTGTTGGCAAGTGCAAGAAGTAAGGCTCGGTCAGCATCATAGAGTCTGACATGTTGGATACTTTGAGCCTTCAGAAGAGCAACAATCTCTGTTGGACCTGGCATGTCAGATATATCTGAACCAATGTTGACACCAATAAAAGCATCTGTTCACAAAAAAAGGGAGCCTATGAATGAAGGACTTCTATTTTAACACAAAGACTCAAAGTGACCATGTGATATTGATCATAAACTGAAAAACACAAAAAACATCAGCAACCATCACCAACAGATAGGAAAGAAAAAACATCATATACTTGTATAGTAAATCCAAACACGAAAAAGGATGTTCAACTTAGTGATATTAAGCTATTTACAAGAGCAACGAGGTATAAATCTTCAATCTCAATGTAAGGCACATCAAGCAGATCAAATACATGCACTATTTTCAGAAAAAGGATATTAAGTATTAACTGTTAAAATAAAAGAGAAAGAACAAAAATATGAAAGAGAAACCATGTGTATAAACACAACATGAATGGGTGTTTATATAGGCAGAAAAAGATTGATTATAATAAATTCGAGGAGATATAGTTTTCTCAAAATCAAATATAAGATAATATCCTCTAAATTAAAGATAAGATAATATCATCTAAATTAAACATAAGATATTATCTTCTAAATCAAAAGATAAGATAATATCCTCTAAATCAAAGATATTGTGCCTAAATATTTTATTTCCTTATAAATAAATAGAAGAAAACATAAAAAAAATTGAGCATTACCAAAAACCAATAGTTTGAAAAAAAAACTCAGGGATGCTAGAAAAGTCGGAGAGAAATGCTAAAAAAAATAACTTAGCAAGATAGCTGGAGTCATCATCAACAAGTGAGAAAATTTATGGCAAGCAAAGCAAGGTTTGTTCTTCTTAAAACAACATTTAAAAGTTTCAAACCAATAATATTGAAGACCCAAATTATTCAAACTTGAAACAAAGTCTACTACTTTTAGGACAAAGACAAAAACAATGCATTTGAGACATAGTTGAGACTAGTAAACCTGAGACATAGATAGGAATCCACACATCTAGGATATAAAGGTGATCAGTGCATCTGGGACAAAGATGAGGTCAATGCATTTGAATAGATAGTTTGAAAGATTATGACCATGATGATGATAGTCTCATCGAAAAACTCACTAACAATGTGGTAGTGGCCAACAGCAAAGAGCAACAATCAAAAATTTCTTTGCCAGAAAATGAACAACGAGCAAAAGGGCAAACTAGAGTTGTACATGATTTGTCAAACAGTTATCTTCGAAAATAGTAGGTCTACCAAATAGACACAATTTTAAAGAGAAAAACTCACTAACAACATGTAAGTGGCCAACAACAGGGAGTGGAACCAAAAAAATTTCACCGAAAAATAAACGACAAACAGAAGGACAAACCAGAGTTGTACATGCATTGCCAAACATTTATCTATAAGGACAATAGGTCCACCAAGCAGGCACGGTTTTTTAGATCACTTTATCAGGCTCAACTCTAGATACCATGTTAAAATAAAAGAAAAATAACAAAAATATAGAGTAGAAACCGTGTCTATAAACATAACATAGATAAGTGTTTATATAGGCAGAAAAATATTTATAATAAATTAGAGAAAATATAGTTTCCTTTAAATCAAGGATAAGATAATATCCTCTAAATCAAACATAAGATAATATCTTCTAAATCAAAGATAAGATAATATTCTTTAAATCAAAGATACTATGCCTAAATACTTTATTTCCTTATTTTCAACATTAACAATCTAAAACAAACCTTCAAAAACAAAATAAGCGGACTATTGGGATATTAAGCAGAGATGCAGAAGTAAATATTATGTTTTAACATTCTTTACTACCATGTGCATATCATAATTAGTGACAACACCAGCTGGTCAGTAGGTTTACCATGTGTCCATAAATTAAATATGAAACATGACATCCAAAGAAATGTATGTACTTCTTGAGAAACATATGGTTCAAGAAAAGGAGAATGGAGAATGATTCACTTATCTGACAAGCTGGATCCATAAATTTATTATTTATAATCTATACACCACCTGTCGTGTGAAAAGTATTAGCCTGCTATTGTAATCAGCAGCAGTGCTCAGCTTCACAAGTGAAACAGCAAGAAAACAACATTCAAGAATTATATCTTGTAACAGTTTTACAAAATAAGCCGGTATTTCATAACTTAAAACATATGACAAATTATATCCATGAATAAGAGTGTGATAGTCTTTAACCCCTACTTTTGCAGATCCTAAGTCAAATTCTGGAACATGGCCTAGACTCCTAATTGGAATCAGGATTATGTATAACATAATTGCACGTAGTTCTTAAATAATCAAACATTTAGGTGCCCTGTCGGAGACACTATAATAATGATGATCGTATGGCCCAATTGTTCATCTAGCTAGCAATAATATCCTTAGATGCAACCAAATTAGCAATGGCCCATGACACATCACCTGCATTGTTCATATTTATTCATGTGAAGACATAAGCCATGACAAAAGTTAAGATCAGCTTTTTGTACCTGTCACCCCATGTGTATTTCTTGTTCTTAACAGTAAGGGTAGGACCTTAGGAGACATGGATTTAGCTAAAAGATGTGTAACGTACCTATATTATGGCTGGTTGGTAGGTTACACTATCACATCAGTAGCACCTAGATCTTCTACCAGCCAAGATACACAACAAAGGAATTCACTTTAATTAGCAAGCTACAAATTATAAAATGTATTGGCAATATAAGTTTATGGGAACTGCAGGGATGAGAATGAAGTGCCACATCACTTTCTAGCTACTAATATTATTATATTCCAGAAGTAAAAATATAAGTAGTGCGTTAGTTACACACCGTAAAGCCCATAAAGACAGGTTTTTGTATTTGTCTTTGAATGTCAAAATCACCCCACTGCCCACTGTCCCCGAGGCTTTTTCAGGTGACATAAGTGAAGATTCTTTGTTATTCTTCTGTGCAGCCATAATTGCCTATTCTGGAATGCAGATTTTCATGCTAAATCCGATAATGCATTTATTTATAAATGGTAGATGGCAGGTTGGCTCATTTAATATTGTGGACCTCATTGTTTAACTCTCTGGATAGTTTTACAGCTACGAATTCCTGAAGTGTGAATACCTTCTCCCCGGCTTTCTCAACTAAGGGTATTTTAGTCCATCAATTTTTTTAGAAAACTGCAAAATGCAAAGTTACTGAATGTGATGAGCTGGGAAGCAACAGCATTGTTCCCACCAAAGACGGGAAAGGACAGATCGTAGACTCTGAACAAAGTAAAAGAATATCTCACAGAAAACCCTTTACTGAACAAGAAAATTTTTTAAATAAAATAAATGAAATGGCCACTAACCAGTAACTAATTCCCCCCATCCCCTCCTCCTCAAATTTCAAAATAGTAATGCAAATTCAATCGAATAACGAAAACAATAAAATATTGATTAAATTAAATCATAAACAAGAAAGTAGTAACCATGAGAAACCAATGCCAATTTCAATGTGAAGCTAGGCTTAAATCCAGTAGGACTGTAGGAGAATCTAGAGCAAGACAGAAAGAAGTGATTATGATGCGACGAATGAAGCTGATAAAATGAGGAATAAAACAAAAACCAAAGGCCAAAAAGAAGAAGAGAATGAAACCCATTAGGCATTAATATATCCAAAAGGGGAAAAAACATGAAAAACATAGATAAATCAATCACAATTCACAAACATCTCAACGGCAGCCAAAAAAAAAAAAAAAAAAGAACATAAATGCATAAGCTTACCCCCAGATGCAGAAATAAAATGTGGCAGCATAAAGAAAAGCAGCAGTACAGCCATGGAAGTTGAATGTGTGCAGCAGTTACATAAAAGGTGCACTGCAAACACTGTAAATTTCAAAGAAAATCGACAACAGAAAACTGAAAAGAAGGGAAGTGAAAATAAAATGCAACGAAAGAAGGTAGAAAATTGGGAAATTTCCAAGTGAGTGCGAGGGAAAAGCAAATGAAATGAAAGTTTGCTCCTTTTGAGAGAGTGGAAGTGTGTGAGGTGGAAGAGAGAGAAACCAGAGTGGGGAGCATTCTTAATTTATTTTGTTGCTGCTGCGGTGAAAGGACAAAGAGTTAGGATTTGCACCACGTCATCATTTGCGTCTATGTGTCGAATCCAACGGTTAACATGCACGTGTGCCGAAATACAAACAACTAAATAGGTTTAATTATAATTTTTTTCTCAACTTTTTAATTTTTGATCAATTTTATCTTTATAAATTGTTTTGACTAATTTTTTTCGATTTAAAAAAAATTAATTGTGTCTTTCGTTTATTAAATTTTAAATGATTCCAACATTTTTTTTATAATTTATAATTGTCACTAAATATTTATATTTAAAGTAAATATTTTTAACATGATTATGATTAAAAATTATAGTTATTATTAAATTTTATTTTTTATCTTTCTTCTTTGACGTGCTCAAGTTTCTATTCATTAAGAAGATAAAAAGTGCAACAAATCAAACACTGTGAGATCTTAAATCTGCGATTTCAAATATTTTCGGCTAGCAATGGAGTTTGCCTATATCCTCATGAATTTGTGCTCCAAAGAACACTGGATGATCTATAAGGACGGGTTCCATTGTGTTAATTCGTTGTGCATGTCATGTTTTAGATGACCATGACTACATTACGAGGAGGGATGTCACCATGTTTTTTGTCATGTCCAATTTGTCTCACCAAAATTTTAACCAGGTTTTCTATTTCTTGTTTTTCTTTATTGTCATTTTTTTTTTTCAACAAAGCACTGAATGAATATAAATAAAGACTAGAGTAAGGACGAGGAAGAAAGACATAGGGGTAAATGGAAAATAAAATAAAATTACATAATAGTAACGGTATTTAGCTATTATTATGTGAAGAATATTTTATGTGTGTTTAATGATAATTAAAAATATTAATCTCGTTTGAAATTTAATGAAAATATAAAGATACAATTTACAAATAATATTTTTAAAAGTGATTGTCAAAATATTTTGAAATAATTTATTGAGGAGCAAAATTTATTATAAAAAAAATAAAATTTGCAAAAACTTCCAAGCCAAACTCATTTATTCAAGAGAAACTTGAACGAGAAAAGTTTATGGATATCAAGTAGTGAAATGCAGAGATTATGTTGTTTTTTCTTTTTCTTGGTTAATTGTAGAGATAAAATAGGAAACGGATAAAAAAACAAGGTGAGAAGAAAATAGGAAAATGAGAAAAACTTGTTCACAAACTTACCTTCTTATATGCATGTTCATTATTATCATGCAAAAATTATATAAAATTATTTATTTTTTATCTTCTTAATTGACTTACAGATATTTAGTCTTTTCTTTTCTTTATTTTTCTCGTTTTTTTCTCTACATTCAGGGAAAACAGTTGTACTAAGGACTAACTCAAACAAGGCAAAGGTAGAGAAAGATCCTCTACAGAAAAATTTAACTTGAGAGGTTCATGTGAATTAACCTCATTCATCCATATCTTTAAAATATGAGTTTATAATATTTTTATAATAATAAATTAAACAATTTCAATGATTCAGATCTCACGCAGTAAAAAGGTTACTGTAGAAAATCTAAATCAGGGCGAAGGTGCATCCTGATCCTGACCCACTTCCTTTATTTTTTTATTTTTTTATTCTTCTTAACATAAGTGATTTTTATGTAATAATACGATTTAATTAATTAATATCAAGAGTAAGTTTTTAAAAATTATACTTTTAATATTTATTTATTAAAAATAAATTTTATCAATTCAATTATTAAATCATCTAATGATTATATATATAACATTGGAAAATTTAAATATTTGTTAACATTTAATTATTAAAATATTTACTTATATTTTGAACAGTAAAATAGATATTAAAATAAAGCTACGTGATAAAAATATCAAATATTTATTTAAATTACATGAAAGCCTGTGAGCATTAAATGTTTTATGAAAACTTTTAATGTAATGTTTGGATTGAAAATTTTAATTTTTGTAAAAAGGTGTTAAAAGTGTAATTTTATAAATTTTATTATTTAATATCAATTCATCGCTTATCGTAAAAAATTATGTATTTTATAATTTATATATTAATATAAATTATTTATTTTTAGTCTTTTGTGCATGTTTTTTATATAAGGGGTTAGTGGAACTCAAAAGATTAGTGAATTGAAATTTATAAAACTTTTTTTGTAAAATCATTTTTTAAAACGTTAAGAATAAATTCATCAAGAAATAAAGAAAAAAAAAATTCTTTAACATAAATTGGTTAATAATTATTAAAGAAAAGTCACAATAAATCAAACACGCAATCAAATATAATAAAATAATATAAGACGAAAGATTTAAACCTCAATTATGTTCTATAATGTAATAAATCTTTCATATTCAAAGAACTTTACTTTAACGACTTAATTTAAGATATTTTTGTTAACTTTACAATACACAAAGATCACACATCTTACAAATCAAAGAAAAGTCTGACTCTTAGAACCTAAAAAATCCTTTTCATGAAATAACTAATGAAACCTACCATTAACCACATAATAAGCAAGTCAAAGACTACCAACTACTCTTATAACGAGAATTGAAGGTTTGGAAAACATGCTAGAAGGGGAGATTGAGTAGCGCGTGTATGATTTTTGTAAACTTTTCATAAATCTTTTAGAAAAAAATATATAAAATGAATGAAAAACATTTTTGCAAAAGTATACTTATAAATTGTGAATGATAAACACAACATTAAATATTCTTTTATATTGGTTAGTTTCAACTTTTTAGCTATATTTAATTCTTCACCAATCTGAAGAATTTCACTAAACAAAATTTTGTTTAAATACAAATAATGAATCTATCACTCTTGATTAAACACAAGTATTATCTAAATTACTTATAATTTTTTAACACAAGTATTATTTACTCGTTACTTATGAATATCACTTAATTAAGTTATTTCAAGTACTCTTTTGTACTAAGTCATTTTTTATTTTTTTCAAATTTTTACAAGTTACAAAACATTTTACAAAATAAAAATATTAAAGTTCTAGCACATATTACAACTTAGCATAGTTAATAATATAATAAAATATCAATAAGAAATTTAAGATGTATGAAAGTTTAGAATAAACTTCGTTTAAATGTTCACATATCACTAATTTTTTCAAAGTCTTTATGCATTTATATATATAAACATAGATGAAAGGTGTTTATTGTAATTTTACGTTATTTTTTATTTTTCTTATTTTGTTTGTACATTAAATATATTATTTTTTATGTTTTCTATTGTAGGAGTTCAATTATTATTAAAAGAAAATTATATATTTATTATTTATATTTTTCATAAATAATTTTAAATTTTTAAACAAACTGACCAATTATTTTAAAAAAATATTATCATTAACTAACAACTTTTTATGTAAACTGATCGAGACAAGTTTAATTACGATTAAAAAAACTTACATTAATTCATAAGTCTATAACTTTTTTAGTCAAATTCTTTATATATTTGATTTTGTCTTCTTTAACATCCTTAAGTTTTTGACTCTCTTTATCAAAAAATTTATGTCTCTGCCTTTATTTTCAACAAAACTCTCGTACCTCAACAACAAAAGTTCACATTCAGTGTTTGAGTGGAAAATTTAGTATGTTTATAAGATAACATTGAGTACGTAGTTAAAATATAAAAAATATAAATTAATTTTTTTAGAATTATATTAAAATGTCCACAATTAATTAAAATAAATTATAAATAAAAAATATTTTTAAAATAATAAATATGATATTAAATAACTCTAAAAAATATTTTTAAAATAATAAATATGATATTAAATAACGCTAAAAAATATATAACATTTTAACATAAGGAACTGAATAATATTTGTATATTTTAATATTTAATATTTATACGTGTGTTAACTACTTTTTAATTCAATTTAAGTTATGCAAAGCCAAACTAAAAGTCCAGTTAAAATAAAATAAATTTGCCTATTCATATAATTAAAAAAAATTATATTAAATTAATTTTAATTTTTTAAATCCATCTAATTCAAAGCAAATCAATTAATATTTATTTCTATTGATAAACTCGTACTTTTCTTTTAAAGAAACTTTATTTTTTATATCGAAGTGTAACTTCCATTGCATTTTAGAGGATAAAATGTTAAATTATAAGATAAATTATGACCTTTTGAAGTTTTTTTTCATGCAAATAAAATATTAAATTTTATGAAAATATTTTTGTGCTCTAAAACGAAAGCATTTGCTCATTTTTGTTTATCTTGACAAACGGTAACTCTTGATGTTAAATCTATATATTTATGATTGCTTAAATGTTCTAATATTTGGATATTCTTTACAAAGAATAAACATTGTATTTTTAATAAAATATGTCAAAAAATATGAAAAATAAAAGTTAATAGAAAACTATTTACTTAGTTAAAAGATGTGTAAAAACAAGTTACTTCCTCCAATCTATATTATAAAAAAATATTAATTTCACACTAATTAAGAAAATTAACTAATATCATTTAATTTTGTCAATCCTATTTAAAAAAAAAATTCTTCCTAAACTATCTTTGATTCAAATTTGATATTAAGAACAGAAATGAGTCATTGGAAATAGAATCTTAATTAAACAAAAGATATTATATAAATTGTTTTATTAAATATATCAAAATTAGTTAAATATTACTTATATTTGATATTGGAATAGTACAAAATATTAGAATACACAAAACTATATTTGTTTACCAACACAAAATATAAAGTACAAACATTTCTTAATGTTAAAAACACAACTCTCAGTGTATGTATCGAGAGTGTAAAACTTGAGTTTAACCTTTGTACATTTGTAATGAGCCCTTATCTTTATTAAATCCACAAGACTTGTTGAAGCTTAAAGAGTATAGCTGGGCAAATAGACTTGGGCCCGCAGGCTATTCGCTAAGCCCGTAGCCTCTAGGTTCTATTTTTTTAGATTGTATAAATTGTTGACTTTTTAGCCTAACTCATTTAGTTCACAGGTTAAGTGGACTTATCTATGAACTCTTGCGAATTTTTTACACCCAACTTAAAAAAAATACAAGAGTGTAATTAGATGTACGTATGTGTCTAATAAAAATAAAAATAAAATAAAAAAATAAATTATGTACTTTCTATATGGTTCGTAATGGTAATAGTTTATTTTGGTTTAGTATTGATTAGGTAAATATGTTATAGTTTATTTTGAGATTAAAAATGGGTTAAATTTTAGATTTTTAAAATTTAACTTTTTTTTCTAAATATTTTTTTTTGGATCTGAGCTTACCTTTTTAGCTTGCAAACTAAGTGATGCAGTTGCATACTCATTAAAATAAAACATGTTAAAATTACAAACTTTGTAGAGCAGACTTTGCAGTTTGCGGGTTTTGCGAGCAGACTTACTTACATGTTTATCCAACTTTATGGAAGAGACTTTATTTTACAAATACTCGGACTTTACTTGGATCTTTGAACAAGTTATAGTAGATCTTATGTTTGTACTAGTAATTAGATGTAATTTTAATGGTAGGGATAAATCAATATAAAAAATTATTATGTCCCTTTCTTTATTATTTTTATGTAACATTGATTTGTGTTATAAATTGTTGATATTAGAAAAGATTTTGGTAAAAAAAATTTCATCTATAATCTATTTTGAGTTTTTTCAATTTGGATATAAGATAGCATTTTATCTTTTGAAAAATATTTTAAAATTTGAAAATAAAAACAAATGGTTCATATAATAACACAATCATTTATTGTATTTCTTTGTTTTTGACATGAAATATACATACCACAATCATTTTATAATAATCAATGATTCATATAGTTACAACTAATTTAAACTTACCATATAAACTTTTTCCTTTAGAAAAAAAAATGTATCATCTATTACTATTATTATCATTATTTTTTTTCATTACTGCTATGACCATTATCATTGTAAAAATTATTACATTTTTACCATCATGTGATGATAATGATAATAACAATGATACTAATAATAATAATGTTGACAGATATAAAAAATAATTATAATAATAATAATAGTGGTGACTATAATAAAATAAATCTAATATGAAAAACTTAATCTTACTGTAATGCTGCAAACCGTTTATTATCATAAAAGATTAAGATGTGAACGTTTTGTAAACTACAGTGTAAATTACACTTTAGAAGACTCAAATCCTTAGTATTTTTTTCTTTTAACTTTGTGCACCGACTCTCTTTAATCAGAATTGATGGGTTGCTTTGATACCGTAGTCTTCGTTTTGTATATTTTTTTTCATCAAGTGGGCTGAGTTACTTTTGGCCCATAAAGTTATTTATGTCAAAAAAGAAGTACTGAACCCAAGACTGATATATATATAAGGTGGGCAATAATACACTTTTTTGTGCATCACAAAGAAAATTACATGGCTTGACACCATCAGCACCAAACTTTCCAGTATGCAACATTTCTTTATGATATTCAGCGCGTTTGCTTCTTGTCATCCCCTTAATTTTTTTTATAAACTTACTGAAAATGATGCTATGGATCCAGCCAGCACACAAAGTATTGGCCATTTATTCTTCATTGCTTGATTACTAGTTACTTCCCTCTAAGAAATACATTTGTTGACATACTTGCATGTTTCTATGGTCTCCTCCAATGTTAACAGTTATTGGGTCTGATTCTCTTTTAGATTCCCTTCTCAATCTCGATCCTTCCTCCTACTAATCAATATATCAATCATATCCTATCGTGTGCCCTCCTATTTGGATTACAGCACCTCAGCTGTCATTACCATTAGAGGCTATTGTAAATTTTTGTGCAAATTTTATTTAAACTACCAAAGGAAAATGGAGCAGCTGAAAGAACATGGTACTAGCATCAGCTTTTGTTTTGTTATAAAAAGTGATGCAAATTTCTAAAGTCCATTATGAACAAAAAAGTACTGACGTATGTAAGAAGTATACGCTTGAACTTTATAAAAAAAAAAAAAAAGACTTTTAGATTTAGTGCATATTTGGAGATTCATCAGAAATAAAATCACATAAATTTGGCTCAATATCTTGGAAGATATAACTATTAATTTCTGATTAAACATGAACACACTATTAGAAGCGGTCCACAGAGCCTATAAATAGGCTATTATTCATTTGCAATGTACCCAAGCCTTCCATCAAAACAAATATCAGTGGCCTACAAACTGAAATTCAGCACCCGTCGCCTTTCTCTTATCTATAGACTAAATTATGCTTATTATTTTTTAAATTTCATAAAATTATACAAATTCTTCTTAATTTTTTTTATCTCTTTTACAGAAGTGTAATATTTTTTAATCAATTAAAAGAAATTAATATAAATATATATATAATCTCACAAAACTTTAAAATAGGGACTGATTTATATTCTTGTGTTAGAGAGACCAACAATAGAAAGTAAGGTTCATATAAAAAAAAGAAGTTCATGTTAAATTTTATATGAAATATTCATATGTTCTTAAATATTAATTATATTAGTAATTTATCAAAATATTAAGAGAAAATATATTTATACAAAAAATAAACTATTTTTTTTAAATACTCAAGATTACAATATTAAATAATCAATTTCACATGTCATAAAGAAATTTCACAAATTTATAATGAAATCAGTGTTTAAATTAATCAGTCTTATTATGTGAGGACTGTGCTATTGGGTTGAGCCTGTACTAGTTATACTGCACTTGTACTGACCTTCAACATTAGTATAAATGGAGAATTGGATACTCTGATTTGTACTTCTCTCTCTTTTTCGATCTTTTCCTGTAATTATAACAATCTGAATGGTCCCAGGTTACACCGGAGTCATTTGTTTTCAAACTTGCAAATTTTAAACTCTAAATTGGAGATATTTTCATCAATAGGTTACCAAATTAAACACTGCATTCAAATCACAATCTTAATAAATTAAATTCGTAAATATTTTTTATTTATATGTTGTTCAATTTTTTTATTCTTGCTCAATACTGGAGTTCCTCATTCACCCTTGTCGCTGCATCGTCAATTTCGTAGATCAGCTATTCCTGTATAGTAATCACTTAAAATATTTGAAAAATGCAAACACTGAGAGTAGTGTCTATTGTCATATACTTGTAATGTCGCCGATTACAAATAAAACTGAAAGGGAGATTGTATTTATACAAAAGATGTGCACAATTTTTTTATAACAGAGCAAGAGAAAAGGAAAAAAAAAAAAAGGGAGATAAAGAACGTGTGAGATAACACAAAAATTTGATTGAGAAAGATAGGATAACAAAATAATTATTGAAAATATTGTATGAAAGTGATGAATTAATAATATAACTCAAAGAAAAGGAAAGAAAAATATTATTAGGTCGAGTTGACCATGTCTAATCTATTATAAATAATTGTTTGTTGTCTTCAACATTTAGTTTTATATATGAGTAAGATCTCATTTAGGAGTAAGAGTATGTTTAGATAAAATTGATCTAAAAGTACTTTTAAGAAAAAAATAAAAAATAAAATTTCTATAAATTATAATTAGTTTATAGATAAAATAATTTATAAAAGTTCTTTTGTATAATTTTTTAAATATGAATTTTTTTACAAGTTATTTTATATATTATGAAAAAAATTATTTTAATTTTTTCTTTTTATTTTTCTATTCTAGAAATATTTTTAAATAAATTTATTCAAATAAATCTGAAAAATAATATAATTAAATTTTTTTTAATGTTTTCATCTACTGTAAATTTATCAACTTCCTTTGAGACCTAGAAAATTGAGTAATATCATTATACATAAAGCATAATTTGCGTAAATTCATTAATTTACTTTCAAAGGATACCCTGCGTTATTAACATGGCTGCGTCAGATTTTGCAAGATCATGGCTATTAATGTCTTACCCTGATCTGTGCCGGCCGTCAAATAAAGTAGCATGCCAATATAAGTGTAAAGTTGACATATATAGGTTGGTAAAATTTTTTGGAGCAGATGCTTTTACTCTCAACTGTTGAATAATGTCACAGACCCTTCCTTACTATTTAAGTGTACTAATGAATGTATTTGGAGTAAACTCCCAGCCATCTACTGTTAATTGAAGCATCAGATTCAGATATGCACCGTGCATGTACTAATTTTTTCATATTACATGCAGACTTCTTCAATAAGGAGAATTCTATAGTATCTTAATTGTATCTTTATATTCTCGCCATCACTAATCATGCTGATACTTATTTCTTATAATGACTGCTTTCATATTAACTGTAATTAGAAGAATTGTATGAGTTTTGTTACTTACCGTAATTACACTAAAACAAAATATATATTTAGCAACATTTCTTTTGAATGTTGCTAAATTATAAAAAAATGTTGTCAATATATTATTATAATATTTTATTAAATATTATGTAAAATTTGTGTTACTAAAGATTTTTAGTAACATTTTTACATGTTAATTATAATATTTTAAAAAGTATTGTTATAGATTTTTAATAATATTTTTACATTTTAATGATAACATATTAAAAATGTCGTTATATAGACTTTTAACAATATTTTTATATTTATTGTTAAAAATGTTATCCATCAAAACAAAATATTATTATTAAAAATATTAAAAAAATATATTTTATTAAAATTGTTATGAAAAATATAATTTAAATAAATTAACTACATTTTATTACGTAAATAAATGTTGTCAAATATCAAGTGTGTAGTAGGTAATTGCAACATTTGTTTTAAAAATATTAGAAAAAATGTTTTTTAATAAGCAATTGTAACATTTGTTTTAAAAATGTTACAACAAATTATTTTAACAAGCAAATAGTAATATTTTTATAAATGTTGCCTTTTAAAGGTTGCAAAAGATCTTAAATGCAGTAGTGTTAGGATAATGATTTAAGTCTTTTTACTTATTCTTTTATTATGCGTAACTTATTCTAATTACAGCATCAATTAGAATTTATTATTTTCTTTTTTACTCAGCTTTAAGGAAGTGTTGTAATAATAATGTAAAAAATAATGAACTGTGTAAGAACTGTATTCTTTTTTTTCTTTTTTGTGTGCATAATGAAGAGTTAAAACTTATGAGCTGCAAACCTGTAACATATTCCTGGTAGCCATGAGGCTAGCAGCAAACCTTGATTAGGTGTTTTGTCTCATTGTAAGGGCATCAGAGAGTCTACGTCAAGACATTAATTAAGAAGCTGCTGTTGCAGCTAAATCCTTATGAGTCTTTCCATTTATGCTATATGCTGTATCTCATCCAAAGTTGGCCCAGAATCCAAATTAGGTGCTAAAGTACAATTTTCTCTGAACAGATCCGCACAATACTATTTGTAGTTAATAAAAATGGTGGAAGAGAAACTAGTATACCTTCACATGATTTCTTCAATTTTCATGTCATATATTTTTTTTTTCTAAATACTCATTGCACAAATAAACCTCGCCATCGTATGGTATGTGAACCCTGCACGTCACTAACTTTTTTGTACATAAGGTCTGTTACTGATAATAAGTAAAAGGTATTTGTGAACATGTTCCTTTAAAATTAGACATTGTAATACAGATCTAACTTTGACAACAAAATTAATCATGCACATAGGACATAGCAAATATCGATTGAATCTCTTGTTTAATCTGAAAGAGGAAAGAACTCAAAGAAGTATAATAGTATGAAAATGGTGATAGAAACCCATTATACCTGGTGACCCATGCATAATTGCTTATATCGCAAGTTTCGTTGAGAAGCTACTATTCACCAATCCGTGGATAGATAAGGAATAACAAGAATGTTTTTGGTGCAAATGGATCTTTTCATGCATGATGATGATATTTTAATTTTTCTAATACAATGTACAAAATTGATGACATAAGTGGGTGGGTAGTACTACTGGCAAGTGGGTCCAAGAATCTTTTGGCAGAAAAAATAATTGAAGGAGTGATGCAACAATCAACCATTAAAAAAAATAAAGTGATGCGACAAAAAATAATTAATTATTTTATTTTTCCTCATAATATCAATAGTCCACGGGGAGTGACTCGTCTAGCTTTTAACACCATCTTTGTACGTATGGGATTCTTACTCACTTGGGCAATGGGAAGGTTAAAAGAATTATTCCTTCTAAAAGCATCCTAGATGGTAATTGGAAAAGCTTAGGGTTAAGGATCTGAAAATTTTTAAATTGTTTTTTTTTCTTCATTTTCAAAATTAATAGTTTTTGTCTTTATCTTTTTGAAAATACCAAAACTTTAATCCCTAAAATTAATACATTTTATCTTATAGCCTATAGGCACCTTCACGTCTTGTGTTTCCGCGTGAATGTTATGTATGATACCTATGATTTCAGACACCCATGCCTACCAAAAAATATTTAGGGGGCAACGGTTTTTAACTTTCTTTATGACTAGTAATATTTTAAAAATAATCATTAATAACGTCATTTTTTTAAAGGCATACATATACATCGTTCTACAATTATGTACGTAGCATCATTAAGGTTGGAGACAACTCAGAATATAATCTAATTTACATTAAGTTAGGACCTTTTTATAAGTTTATTTAATTAAAAAACCATGTTTTAAGTTATTTAAAAACTCTTTCAAACATGTCAAATTAATTTGTTCAATAAATATAAATAATATATTATTATTATTATTATTATTATTATTATTATTATTATTATTATTATTATTATTATATTTTGATATTATGTATTTATTGATCTATTTAAGGGCTTAAACTCGTCAACTTGTGTGAAAACTTAAGCTTATTAAATTGTTTAAAAATAAATTTATTGAGCTATTTATAAAGTTGTATTATAAAGTAACTTTTGAATAGGTTTTTAAGCTGGACTTTAACAAAAGCAAGGCCAGCCTTAAATTTGATAATAAAATCAAACATATTTAAAGTAAAACTTAACATGCAGACAAAAATAAATTAAAAAACTTATAATAATCAACTTCATAAAAGAACTTATTTAAAATAAGCTAAAACAATTTATAAAAAATCATAAATACAACACCTAGTGGTAAAATCTTTTGAGCCTGCTTGTTTTATTATTTTGCTAAACACCATCGTTAACAGCAACAAATTATTTTGCCTAGGTGTTCTAAACTCCGTTTACAGTATATCCTATCATGCCTTTGTCGTAGATATTGACAGAATTTAAATTTAAGCGTTTTAATTTTCTTTTTATATATAAATAACGTTCCTATCTAAGATATCATAAAACGTATAAATAAGTTAATATAAAACTATTTCAATTTAACTAATAAACTTGAATGAAATTTTTTCAGTTAAACTAATAAGCTTGAATTAGAATTATGAATAAACAACTGCGTTAAATGATGTGGAGCCGGTAGATATATTATACTAAGGAGTAATGACACTTCTCTATTCCAAGGGAAACGAAGCTTTAATATGTTTCATACACTAAGATAAAAGGTAGACATTTATTTTTTATTTTTTATGTATAATGATCATACTAAAGTTTGAATATGTATACTATCTTTAATTGTTTATGATTAGATTGATCTAGTGATTTTTTTTTCTTTTTTTAATAAAATTATCTCCTTTCTTTTATTCTTCAATATTCTACTTACTGTACATACTTAGCTGGCTTCAATTAAATGATGGCATAATCCTCAAGAAAATTACCCATAGACTATGGCAATGAATGGTAGATCTACCTTCTTTTTCAGGTCCTTAAAAAAATACTTTTTATACAAAAGCAAAGTAGAAATAAGAACTATTAAATAAACATAAATATCTAAACTGGGCTTTTACTCCACAAATATAAACAAATCATGTGTTACATAGTGGTCCAATGTTACAGTGTAGGAAGCTAAAATTCAACCAACCTTTCAAATAACAAGGTAAAAAAAGCCCTACACCACAAAAATAATTATGGTAATGACCTATCTATGTGCTGAATATAGTCTGGTACTTGAGAATGTCAGCATAAGTTTTGTGATAAACGAAAATAAAAGCACCTGCTTATAGCATTTTTAAGGTTACAACGATATCTTTCTCTGAAATAGTTTCCTAGAGGTGCGGGCCACTATCCTTGCTTGGCCAAGACAGTATTAGTGGCAGTACCTGCGTATTCTGCAGTGGCACACATTTCTGACTTCTTGTTGAGGTTATATGGTGCTGCACTGGTCACCCTGCACGCACACACCTCATAAATAATTTCAAGCAATCTTGGTCATACTAACTGCCAGATTAAGCAAGAAGATATACAAGACTAAATATCTTAAACCCAAAGCAGAAGCAAACTCTTATATTATCAATACCCGAGTCCCTCCCACCAACATCTTAAATTATACGAGTCTATAAACACAAGAAAGCTATGTTTGCAACTTTCAGCATGTATGGGATGGAATAGAAAAGGATGTGATGAGATGAGATGAAATGAAAGAGTTGTCTTTCCCCCGTGATTGGATTGATTAAAACGGGAAATAAACGGCATGGTAAAAGGTTGCAAGTGTAAAATTTCAATATAAGCCAGTATAAACTTTCCAATCCCATTCATAAAATTTTATGTTGCACCCCAAGGGAAATTGCTCGCTTCCCATTTTCCCCCTTCTCTCTCCCCATTACCACTCATCTGTACAAATTCTGAGGGGATAGTGCCACCACAAAATGCAGTGTAGTCATTGAACCAAGTTTAACAGTCCAAGGATGATAAGTATGCTTTCCTTTTGTCAAGAAATATAAATTGTGTATCAGACTACACCCACCCAAAACACAGAAAGTGTCCAAACTAACCTTTCTTTGCGTTTTTCTAAAAATCGAGCCAAGGATGCTTTCCGAGCCTGAGGTACAGCTGCATAACAGATGGCTTGTAAAGATCATTACACTGAAACATTTGTAATGATAAAAAACATACATAAACTCTAGACTGTAGATGGATTCGTCTCTCATTAGTATATAAGTTGTGGTCAAGTACCCTAAGCAAGAGATCAATACACAAAAATGATGTAGAACTAAAGAACCATAAAACTGCAAAGAGTGAGGAATGATATCACCAACATACCTGATATCAACATAGTGGTTGCACTAACTACCTTTGGAGGCTCCACATTGCTAACAGGAGTGGTGGGAACTCCAGTTGTTTTAGCAGCCAGAAATTCATCAGTGCTAGTTGAGCCGCTCCCTGAATGTACACCGGTATGTGAAGAAACAGATAAAGGACTTGAAAGACCGGAGCCAGGGGATGTATTTGCAGGTTGACTCACAGGCACACCATCACCAGAAGCCAACTTCGAGTCAGGCACCTGAACTTTTGGCTGCGCCATGTTAGAAACTGCAGATAAGCTATTGCCGGCCAACAACATGATAGCTTGTGCCTGTAAAAAGATGGCCACATTTAGAATCAGGGAGTACAAGATGTATGCTTCCCTTTCCACTTTGAATTTATTTATTTTATTATGGATTGGGGATGGAAGGAATGTGATGAACAAAGAAAGATACCTTCTCGGCAGAGATATCATCAAAGACATTGACAGTGCCAGCATAGAATATGGTAAGTTGAGCAGAAGGCGCAGATGGTTTCACGCTGTAACTTCAAAATAACACAAATTAAAGAAATAAAACAGAAACAAGTTTGTGCACTGCACACATAATGGTTCAAGCATAAAATTAAAATTACCATGGTTCAGTCATTCCAGCAACAGCACCAATGTTGGGAAGAACTGAATGAGGCGCAGTAATAGGTATTCCCCCAAGTAACAGCTTCTGACCAGCAGTTACAAAATGATTCTTCAGGAATGGATTCCCCAAGGAAACTGAAATTGCTTGATTGGGAACTGAAAACATCTTCACATCATGAGGACGATTTACAGAATTCACATCATGTTGTACAGGATATGGAGTCAGCGAAAAATGAAGGCCACCTTGCCCATCGTCATTGAAAGATTTCTAAATAGTAGTAATAACAAACAATCAATGGAGGGAAAGACAAAAAAGACATCAGCTGATACTTATTCAGGGTTAGATCTTGTGGATTAAGTCATTTTATCAAAAGGGAGGTTGGAGTTTAGAAGTTAAAACAACAGGCATGACATGTTGCACAACAACCACATGTTTGGTTCTGATCCAAAAGGGAAGTTCATACACCAAAAGGGCTTGGGACAACCATAAGCAAAAGCAGATTTTCATTTTTTTTTTTTTACAGGAAAGGGGAAAAAAAAAAGAAAAACTATCCTCTTAATTTTTAGAGTTGACTTAAAATTAAATACCAATCATAATGCCCAAAAAACAAATTATACTCATTTTACTTTAATTTAAGGCACAAACAACACTGAACGTTGAACTAACTCGTCAATTTTAAAAGAGGAACAGTATCTAACCTGGGGTTCACCAGCAGAGCGTTTCTGACTAGAGTCAAATGAATCTTGACTTAAGATAGACATAAACCCTGCAGATGTTAAGGGATCAGACACTATCTTCTTAGTCTTATCATCTTGAGAAGCCTTGAAAGACATCAAATGGGGAAGGGCAGATACATTGTTCGAGAATGGCCACTGTGCAATCGAACCCTTTGTGAAGCCTACACATACCCACAAAAATCACCATCAACATAAGCTAGGAAGACTTTATACCTGAGTTAATTGACCAATAGACCTTAAGGGATAAAAGAGATATTAAAAAGTTTCCACAATTGGCATCTTATAACCTAAGTGAAAATCTATCTACGTGTCGGTGATTAGAAGCACACCCGAATTAACAAAACTGGTAAGAACTTGACGACGATTTCTTTCCCCAGATTGAAATTTTCACACTCGCTCATAGGCTACTTTAAATATCTAAGCAAGAGTCCCTCACAGCTTAATTATTTCTACCAGTAAAATCTAACTCGTGAATCCCTAATAAATAGGTGGTAAAAAATTTACACATAAGAAAAGTTTCTCTACCACCAAGAAAAAAACTTACGAAGTTAAAATAAAGAGCAAACAAAAAAGAAAGAAAGAAACCCAGACGTAATTCAGAAGGAGTCAAAATTTGCAAGAGAACATTTAACTAAAGAAATTTAAAAAAAAAAAGAGTTTGTTGAAACAGGCCAGAGTCTTTGCAGGGATCATCGTTCATCTCCTCCTTCACCACAGCTACAGCTAGTGGTTCTTTCGAGTTGAGACCCATGAAATCTCTCTCCATTTGAGAAACAAAAAGCACAAGGCAATGAAAATTGAAAATTCTCTTCCTTGGAAAACAAAAGGGAAGAAGCAACCCCTTCCTTGTTCCTTAGTCACAACACAACAATAACAATAAGCAGAGAGGGAGAGAAAGAAAGAAGACCAAAGGAAAAGGTTCCAACTGCATTAGAAAAAAGGTAAGTCGAATGGGGTCGTGTTTCACACGAGTTTCGTGAGATCTTAACCGTTAAATCTTATTTTATAAGGAAAGAAAAGATAAGTTATCAAAGGTGGTTCGTTTACCGGTAAACCGGTGGCATGACGGGATTGTCCGGTAAAGGAGCACGTGCGCGATCATTTGATTGATTCACAAAAACCTATGAGCCTATGTCGGTGACAATGCCGTTTTGTACAGCCACTTGGTGAAATAGCGCACGTGTGTATGACACGCGACGACTTAAGCTCGTGACATGACTCTGTAGTGGAGAATAAAGTAGACAGAGAGAGCATTGGTTAATGCATTCTGTTCTGATTTTAATTGCTTCTTCTTGCAATTTACTCAACCAACCATTAAGTGTAGTTTTAAGTTACAAGAGACAATCATACAAATTTGGTTACCAAGGGAAAACGATGTCATATTCTCTCTCTATCATCTAATTTAACATCTTTCAGCGTAACAAATATCACATCAAGCTACGATGAAAACATGCATCTTATGCTAGCATTTCTCTTAATTTTAATTTTAGGAGCAGAGTGTTCAGTTGATCGAGGATGGATTTCAATTTGAATTCTTTTTTATTTTATAAGAAATTTTTTCATTGTGATCTATTTTTAGATTACATATTTTATTATCAAATAATTAAAATATAATTGTGATATGTAAATATTTTTTATTAAATGTAAATGTGATATGTATATAATTTATTTTATTATTTATTACATATATATAATGAGATTATGAGATGGATAGAATTCTATAAAAAAAATATGATGTTTTGTCTTAAATTTTTTTTAATATACAAACATTATTAAATATGAGATAGTGAGAGTTTCAAAAATTAAAATTAGAATACGATTGTAAATCAGAATCGAGAAGGAACAATAGAAATAGCAAAAAGTTAGTTTTTTTTAACTTGTTTTAACTTTCGTTGTAAATATGTGATCTAAACGTATGTTTAGTTATGTACATGTTCTGATTGTTTTATTGATATTATATTTGGTATCAGAACTCTTGTTTATGTCTTTGTTTTGCTTAATCTTATCTGTTATGAATTTCAAATTTTTCAGAATATAAATTTTATGTTTTTGACTTTTTTAATTCAAATTAAAATTGAAAATAACAATAGAATGGTTTTTTTTTTTTATGTTTTTTTGTCATCTAAAACTTTTATTTCGATGTTTAAAATGACTTAAAAAATTGTTGGATTTTGTTTCAAGTTTGTGGGTTCTAACCAAGTCAAAATGACCTCGCTTAAGGTTGAAGAAATAATAATAAACATTGTTCTATCATTTTATATGCTTAAAATTAATGAACGCGCATGAGGTTATATTTTGTACAATGTTATTAGTAAACACGTGTTAATTTAGTACAATAAGGTGTATTTCCTATAAGTCCTTGGTCTTGAGTTCAAACCTTATAATTTTATGTTTTACTAAAGTGTTTAATGTCTTTATATTAGATGTTATGGGTATTGATTTTTCACTAATATAAGAGTGTGTATAATCTTTTGACATAAAAATTGTATATTTTTTAGTATTATTCTGAACATGTTATTAATAATATATTGTGTTCATATATTGTTGATAAATTTAAATTTAATTTTTATATGTATAGATTTATCATTATTGTACATGCAAAAATTATATTTACGTATTATTGCTTATATTTACATTAACATTGTTAATAATTTATTGTTATTTATTTTGCATTGTTATAATTAGTTCTTTAATTAATGTTTAATGACTAATATAATTTTAATAAATTAGAGAGTACCTACAACGTCTTAAGTTGATTAAAATTTTATATCAAGTTTTTGAATCCACACTAGAAACATTAATTGTAATTAATCATGTGTGATGTGATGAAATCTATCCACTGAAATATTGTTATGTTTGTATGATTAATTAAGATAAAATATTAAATTATATTTTTTAATTTATCAATAAGAATTGAGAAAAAAAACATAATTTGATAATTTTATTATAGGATTATACATTGAGTCTAATTGAGTAAGACTTTAATCCATGTTATGAAGGAATAAAATAATGGTGAGCTTAATTTTTTTTGTATGATACTTGAAGATTAAAAACTATTATGTGTTGGGGTTTTTTTTAATTTAATTTTTTGATTTTAAAATAAATATAAAAATATTTAATATTAAAAATATACATCATTAATCTAAATAAATAAATGGAAGAATTGAGTAACTTAAATTTAGAGAAAACTATATTTTTTAAAAATGAAAAAAAATAATCAAGACTATAAGCAGTTCAAAATTGAGATAAAAAAATTTAATATAAATATTTAAAAGTAATTAAAGTTGAAATTTAAAGAAAAATTCTAATATATTATTTTATCTGTAAAATTCTAACATAAATATATTTTTTTAAAATAACAATTCGAAACTAAAAACTAATTATGAAATTATATGTCATAAATAAAAATTAAAAATCACATTTAAAATAAAAACTTAAATTTACAATAGACAAATTGATTTTTCTATTGTGTATTACGTAAATCTTTTGCTATCAAACACATTTAAATAATGATAAGGTTTGGTGAACACCCAGGTGTGGTGTCCATCAATAACTAGAGAGGTGAAGAAATAAAAGGATAAATGATAAACTTGTAAAAGATATGATGTAATAAAAAGAAAGAAATAAAAAAAATAACAAATAGATATTTGTAAAAAAAAATATTCGAATATAATTACCCTGTACACGATCCTTTTGCCTTCACTCACTGGACATACAAATTTTTTTTTTAGAACTCTAAACATACAATTTAATACTGTTAAAAATGTCATTTTGTTTTACATTCATTATCATTAAAGTTACTCTATAAAATCACATGCCATTAGCCAGATAAACTATTTTCACCGATTGAGCATGAAAGACTTTAAAATAATTAAATATATCATGAAATACCTAGATAAATTGATGTAAAATTATTCTAATTAACTTAATCATCTTTTTGAATTAAAGTTCTAGATATATAAATGTTTTAAATATTTTAAAAAATGACTTTAACCAAAATTGTCTCAAATAGATAATAAACGTAATTTATACTAAAAATTAAAAATTACTTTTTATTGGTTACAATAAATAATTTTTTCCATGTATAGTTTCACCTCATTTTTATTGTTTATTATTTTAGTTATTAAGACTATGCTTAACTTAAAAGAATATTTTATTAATAATAATGATACAAATGTTATATTATATATTTTTATATTATTTTTATCTTTAAATATTTGTATTAAAATACATAAAAAATTAAAAATAATCAACACTACTAAAGTTTGTTATAGTTATGTTATTAAGGAAAATAACAAATATCTTTAAACCAAACAAGTTTCTAAATAATGATTTTTTATGAATAGTTGATCTTAAATTTTTTAATTATCATTGTATCTTTATATTATTAAATCTATAATAGTCATGAACATATTTTTTCGTCTAAAATTGTAATCTTATCAAGAAAAATTTGTTTCATATTCATTAATTATAATTTCAGAATAATAATTACATTTTATCTTATAACAATAAATCTCTTTGTTAACTATAAAAGTTCTTCAGCTCTCATGCATGCAATTTAATTTTTAAGATAATTGCCAATAAACATTGATCGTAATTATTAAGAATAATTAGAGTTTTCAACTCCACACTCCATTTCCACAAACCCATTATCTGTAGTTCCTTATTCTTTTCAAATTCACTCTTTGTTAGCATACTCCATATCTCACAAACAAGATTGAGTTTTTTTCATCATAAAGAAGATTTATCTTTCTTGTTGGGTAACGACATATGAAAAAAATAAAGACTAAATGTAGGTCTTTCATATATTTTTCTCTATGAAGATTTAGGAGGAAAATTTAAGCCTACACTTAAGAAAGGGAAGTGAGTTTCATTGTTTGTTGATGAGTCCAATTGATAACTAAACTCCAAATTAAGTTTTAGGCTTCCTATTCTCAAATCCTTTCAACTTCTTTTCTCAATCTCTTTTTTTATTTCTTTTTCTCTTGTTGTATGGTCCTTCTTCCATCAATATCAACTCAATTTCATTTTTTTTTATAAATTTTGTTACTAATTTTTGGATATTATGATTTGTTGCTCATACGTTTTCATACAAAAGGTATTTGTTAAACTAATTAACAAAATGTGAAGTTTTTGAAAACAGGTTAATGGAAGATGATTCATGCTTACCCTCTCAATTCCATCAATTCTCATTGTGATTAAATGTATGAAATCCTTATATTTTGGTCAAATAATGTAATTTGATATAAATGTATTTGTATTGATAAGTGACTTAAGTCTTATTTCTGCAATTCTACTTACTGATATGCATTAGATTATAGTGTTTTATTGATATGCATTGGATTGTGGTGTTTTATTGATATGCATTGGATTATGGTGTTGCAACAAATAACATAATGCTTCCTTTTGTGATCTTACAATTCTGTTTTTAGGTGACTGTAATTTTATTTATTGTTCTATTGAGTGAATCATTCAAAGTTTAAATTCATATCATGTCTCTTATTTTGAATGAGTTATGCTTCTAATAGTCATTCATATTAAGATTTTTCTTTAACATATAAGGATGTTAATGACTTTGTTACATGCACTTTAAATAATTTGCCTAATTATTTTTTTAGTGAAATTAAAAAATGTGGAAAAATCTGTTCTAGCCTCATTATCTCCAACATTATGTATATAATCTGATTCCTCTAATTCATGCTTAAATTCAAGTTCTTAAACTATCTTGTTATACAAAAAAGGAGAATTATAAAAATATAAAATAAACATAATGCTCTTTCAGCATTTATAATTAAAAGAATTTGTGTCAAATAAAATCCTTAAATGTTATAGGTCTTTATATGGATAAACTCAAAGGCTTGCAAACAGAAAAAAGAAAAAGAATTAAAGGTATTATACTTATTATGGCAATTGAAGTTAACTCAGTGTTTTTAATTATTGAAACTTAAAGGACTGTTGATATTGCCTTTGAGTTTTCTATGTAGCAGTGGAGTTCATGGTTAACTTAGATATTATCCTTTCCAATATTACTGATGTAGCTACATTTTTGTCTCTCTAATTCGCGGTGCAGTGATTCCAACTATAATTAAAACTGCAGGTTCTACTTATGACTAGAAAGCATAATTTGTTATAAAAAGTATAATTTTTTATTTCATAAAATTATATAAATATAATATTTAAGAAAATTAGAATATTAATCTTTATAATAATATAATAACAAAATCTGAGAAAAAAAACTATATGTAATTAAGTCGGAAAAATTTTGTAGAAGCTTTTTGTTATCTATTTTTTAATTTATAAAACTATATAAATATAATAATTAAAATAATTAGAATAAATATCTTTATAACAATAAAAA
>JAMLFT010002065.1:0-27388 GCA_026544285.1 Pachyrhizus erosus | reverse complement strand
ATGATCTCATATATTATATAGTCAAAAAGTTCCTTAATTTTAAACTATTTTTTCATTTCTAATTTATTAATTAATATTTATTATGCCAACATCATAATTATAATAATTAAATCCCTAAAATTTAATTTGGAAATAAAGACAATATCAATAATATAACTAGAAAATTATCAACACTACTATAAAGAAAATATTTCACACAAGATTCATTTTCTAAATCCCTTGTCACAGGTTACCATCAACACTATAATTAGATTAATTATTATTATTATGTGCTATTATTTTTATTATAATTATTACTATTATTCTATTTTATTTTATTTTAAATCAAGATGTTACACACTACCTTCTTTTGAAAATTTCAAAACCTACCAAAACTCCTTTATATCTTGCTTGTATTGCCTCATATCACTTAAAAGATTCTATCTTCCACATTTTTCCTTTTTTTACATCTTAGTTTCATCAAAACTTCTTGATTTCAATAGGAAAAAATTTGCTCCGATATCGAGACTTGAGGTTGAAATGAAGAAGATATGGGAAACACAAGTAATAATTCCTTTTTCCTTGTTTGATAAACAATATGGTTTTGTAGGTCTAATAAGGACAAAATCTTCTATTGAATATTTTAAGGATTTTTTTTCCTTTGCCCTCGAGACCAATTACCTTTGATTCATGAAGCAGAAATCCAAATGGATTTTCTCAAGGATTCTTCAAAAATATTTAGATCAGACCTAATAGCAAAGAAAGAACCCTATTTCCAATGGCTTTCTCATATAGAAGCAACATATAGGGCACATTAGAAGAAGATTAGTTTTTTTTTGTTTTCTCAAACTGAGCAAGCTAAATGTATTAAGTTTGGATATTTTAATGATCATGGCAACTGCTCATTTTTGGAACAAGAGTAATAACACTTTCAAGTTGTAACATCCTAAATTCTAGTTTGTAACACTTATTCAAATACTTTTTTTTATCTAATTTTTTGAAAAAAATATTTCATTTAATTTTTGTAAAATATTTATACTAAAGAAACATGGGCAAATTTTTAGTAGGAAAAATAAATTATTTTAATTTTTTTACTTGTTAAGGTAGAATTAGAAAAGAGAGGTTTGATGTTTAAAGCAAATATTTTTAATGAAACATGATTAAATAATATGACTTCACAAATAAATATAGCTTAGGAGAAACAAAATGTAAGAGAAACTAATTGGATATATATATATATATATATATGGTGATATGAGAAGTGTAATAAGGAGAAAAAAAATATAACTATATGAGTTTCCATGGATGATGCATAACCTACCTTAAAGTGAGCCAAAATATAAGCAGTAGAAATTGTTAGATGACTACATACCAAAAACTCTAAATCCTAAGTCTACCCATAAATACAAAAAAAAAAACAAAAACAAAAAGAAAACCTAGACTTAGAGTAGTTATTTGCAATATCCAATCTCATATGCGTCCACCACATCAATGTAGGTCGATGAGTTAGGTAAGTCGAAAGATCCCATTACCAAATTCTCCAAGAAGTGACCTCATTGGGGTACTCTTCTAGGTCTTCTTAAGGGTCTTCCTTTTCCTCGCCCACATTTAACCAATATGTTCCTCTTATAGTAGGGGCTACCTTTGTCTTCAGTACCTCTGCCTCTAGTATCTTAGTCTTTGCCTCTAGTTCTTCAGTCTTTACCTCTAGTACCTCATCCTCTGCCTCTAGTAACTCAAACTCTTTCTTTAGTACTGAATCGTCCCCATCATTAGGGACCTACTCATCCTTCTCCTCCTCCCTAAGCTCCACAGGATTGGGTGCCACTTGGTAACCTCTTTGACTAGACAAGGTCAAGATGTGAGGCTATCACCAAAGGGAAGTAGTGTTGTGATGATATAACAAATATTAGAGAGACGAAGGTGTAAGAAAGACTATTAATAATGTTATAAATGCCTCTAGGTCTATAGGAGGATAAAGATGAAGATGATGAGATCTCAATTATCTCTATTGGCTAGGCATGGCAAAAGTATAGTGGAGTAGGTTGTATCCACCATACGAAGAAGTTAATGGTCTCTAGAGGTCTGTTTATGTCATCTACAACAAAATGGTCTATGCCTATTATTGGATCATGGGTCCACCTTCCATCATAATAGTCAATCTGCAAGTGGGGATGAGACTCTACCATCTACGTTCGTCCCTATAAAGAAAAGAAAAGAATGAGTCTTCCTACTTCATTAAGAACACATACATGACTCAAGAAAGGAAAATGTAGATGATAAACCATATTAGTGTGGTTGTTTAACACTCTCACTTGTAGTACTAAAAATGTTAGTACCTAATTCTTAAAATATTTTTCATATTGGTCAATTGCAACTAGAACTCCCACAACTCAATGGTCTTATGTTAATGAGGTTGAATTAATATTGGGAGTATATCAATCACTATGGTACTCTAGCAAACTCAAACTAACTCAAAAATGACATTGTAATCAGTTGGGGTTGCCAAGCTGGCTCCGTGATAGTAACCACTTGGCACCACACCCCCCAAGGATGATCACGCCTTATGATTCATCTTATTAGAGTACCAATTTATCGTCATCCGTTCTCTAAGAACTGACTCCTCAACCACTCATCATTACCAAGATTATCCTCTCTTTATCATTGTGGGGGTTCTACTATCACTAGTATTAAGTGTGTCAAACTGGCATTGACCCTCGAGGCCTTGCCTTTTGGTGCACAAAATTTCAATTATTAAGGACATATGCCACCTTCACCATAATCGGTGAATCATGCCCTTCGATTGTCACTTCACTTTGCGAGTTGTATTATTTTCACAATTGAAACATCTCACACAACTCTTTTATTCTTAGAGTTTTCACACTTTGTCTCACATTCACAGTTATGTGATCATTCTTACACTAGGATCCTGGTCCAAGTGTTGTTACCTCTTGACTGATCAACCACACAAACAAAAACAACATATGCTACATCTTAGTAAGTTTTATGTGTATCTCACCTCTTAGTTTCACATCTCACCCTCTCAAGTTTTATGAAGGTCAATATGTTAAAAAAATTATCCATTCTTAAATTGCACTCTTTTTATTAGGGTTTATTATTTTTGTTATCATCTATAAAAGATTGATATTAGAACTAAGTTCTAATTATCACATTTTCATTATCATAGGTTTTCATATGTACACCAAGAGTAAATGTTAAATTTATAGCGTCCTTAAAATACACAACAGTTTGACAAAGTAATTAGTCATGTCATACCAATAGTTCATTAGTCAATTGACTCACAAATAAATTCAGACAATTAAATTTCCACAAATGAATTCATGCACACAAATGATTGTCGAAATTCATAGTTTTCGAGTCTTAAAAACCATGGCCACAAATCAAAATATAATATTTATGTTATGCATGATGTCATGTCATTCATTTTAAGGAAAAGACTATGTATCCAAAAACAATAAAAATTACTATAATTTTTTCTTTATTTTGGCTTTGGAAAAGGAAAAAAAGTTCACTAAAAATTTAGAAGCCAACAAATTTTTTAAAATGTAAAATTTTTATGAGTAACAATCTACAAATATTTATAAAAATAGAAAAAGATAGTATGCAAAAATGTTTTTGAAAAACAACACTGATTGAAGATTGGTCATTCTCTAGACACTTTCCAATATTGTTTTTGATTGGTTCTTTTTCCAACACGTCACCAATATGATTATCTTTTTACGGAGATAAAATTCACTTTCTAATTCAATCTGTAGAATTTTTGGTAAATATTTTACCAAAGCAGTTTTTTTGAACCTAAAATGTAGAATATTACTTTGAAATCTAGAAGGGTGAATAGATAAAGATATATCCTTTTTTTTTTCTTATATTAACAAAAAGTTTAAAGAATTTTAAACTTTTAATATATTGAAAGACTTTTCCCAATTATGATTATTTATCCCTATAAGAGAAAAAAAAATGGATATTACTAGATATTTTGATTTATGAACAAAAAACAATTTAAGAGAGATAATAAGATAAACACAAAGGTTTATACTAGTTCAGCTAAAACCCAAGTATGCACTAGTGTTAGTTTGATAACCTTAGTTAAATCCTTGTTGCTTTATAAAAATCTATAATACAAACACTATGCATGCACAATTTCTATATATCATTTTCTTAAAACCTATAAGAAAAATTAACAAGAAGCACTCCACTTCTTATCTTTTAACCTTAGAACCCCTCTAAGATTAAAACAATCTAAAGAACAAAGTTTATGGATTATAATACACCTTAGGACTGCAGAATATCCAAATGGAATTTTTATCTTAAATACTTAGATGAATCTTGAATCTATTCTTTGACAATGCTTTGAATGCAATCATTTCTTCTTTCACTTCGATCTCTTTCTTTGAAAAGAGAAAGATAGATTTTGAATGTGAAAGTAAAGCTTTGATATGAAAGAGTTCTTATACATTTGAAAATTGAAATTTATTCTTCTTTTAAGTTTGAGAGAAAAACCTTTTTATAAACAATTATTTTATTTGAAAACTGATTTAACGTATGTAATAAATTACATAATTTAGTTATGAATTCTAAACTATGTAATTGATTAATTCAATACTTTTTCTTAGTAAAACAACAAGATTAATAATGTAATCGATTACTCTGATTGTGTAATTGGTTACATCAATGCAATATGAAATCCATTTTTTTTCTAGGAAACATGTAATTGATTAAATCAAACTATAATCGATTACATTGGTTTGAATTGTTGATGTCAGGTTCTTTTCACTCTTGTAATTGATTTCACACTTCTGTAATCGATTAAAATAGTAAAAAGTCTGTTAGATTTGTAATTAATAGAATTTGAATCATCTAAGAGCTATATGCACACACATGCCTTTTTTTTTTCTAAACAAAAAATACAATGTCAAATATTTACATGGTTGGTATGATTTGATAAACCAAAATCTAAGTCTTGAAGCCTTGATCTTCAACAATCTTCCTATTTTTGGTTTTAGAATCTCAAACCATTTAGTCTTTAATCAAAACTTGATTTAACTTTGATTGAACATTTGAATTTGTATTGAGGTTGTGTGTTGTTTCTGTTATACTTAAAAAACAATACAAAAAGCTTTGAAAGCTTGATAAGAAAATTGGAATATCATATCAGAGTTAATTACCAAGAAAAAAAATGATTGATTAAGACATTATTTCTCTCTTTTTGTATTCATTTCTCCCCTTGTCTCTTTTTCTTTTTCAAGTTAAATTCTACCCTCGTTTCCTATAATACTCCCCTCTTTGACATCTTAAAGACAAAAAGTAAAACATTGAAAATAAGACAAAGAAAGTAAAATAGAGAACTAAATATTGAATTTTGATTTAATCATGTTGGTTGATACAAATTTTGGAAAGTTGTAAACAACATATGAGATAACAAGCATTATTATCAAGGATAACAAAGTTTGCAAATATTATAGACCAAGAAAAGTAAGCAATATACATCAAAGAAACTCAAAATAGCAAGAAAAAGTTGAATAAGTAGAGAATCATTCTTCATCATTTGCATCATTCGCAAATGGGATGTTCGTAACATCCAACTTTTCAAAAATGTTCTCAAAACATTGTGTAAGTTCCCTATAGTCTTTCCTTTGAACTCGAGAAATTTATTCAATTTTGGCTAAGATCATTTGCTTAAAAGGAGTGATTGGCTTTGCCTTTGGTTTTTCAGTAGCTTCATCTTAAGCTTGTTGATCACTTAGTTCTTCTTCATGAACCTCTTCACCTTCTTTTCTTACATTCCAACCATCTAGTGTTTCAACCAGGCGCATCTTCCTTAAGACTTCTGTTTTTACCTTATGTTCCTCTTTGGTGAAATCAGAAAACTCACTATTGGTATCTACACCCAAGAAGTTTAAAACTTTAGAGATAAACAAAGCATAGGAACACTTGTAGTCAATCATCCTCTTGGTCTTGAGGGTAGTCTCTATAATAACAAATATCCAATCCACCTGGATATTGTTTTTCATTGCATTCATCATAATGAGATCTTCTTTAGTCAATTAAGCATGATTGCTCGTCCTGGCTGCTAAAATCTATACTATTACATAATGTAATAGACAATTCTTTATAGTTAAAATCCCTATGCCATAAGACCTTTTATTTCTTAATCTCCCTTTAGGATTTCTCATGAAACTCTTGTAAGTGAGGAATTTATCATATTCAATATTCTCACTTAGAAGGCCCTAAAGAGTGGGTCTTATTCCTCTAGGCCTCAAACCACCAACAAGCACAAACATAATCTTATCAAGCTCAATGTGAAACCCTTTCACATTTGAGCATAATACTTCATCCTCATTTAGATATGCATAGGTATAAAACACTTTGACCAAAGCGGGATAAAAGTTACCTTCAATTTTAACAAAATTTCTTAACCCATGTGCCACAAAAAGTTTCTAGAAACTTGAAGTGTTGGTCCTTCAACCAAGTGAAGTTTAAAACCTTAGGAGCCACCAACTCCTTATTAGCACAGGTCTCAAAATAGGAATGCTCCCTATTTTCATCTATGAACCAAGGGTTTTGGTATGGTTTAGGAGATGTTATGAATGTATGAATGTAATCAATTACGAATCAATATGGTTGATTAATTCATTCTTAATGTTAATATAAGGTGTCTAAAATTTTCCAAAAAACTATATAATTGATTAACTCAAGGTGTAATCGATTAAAATAATGAGAAAGAAAAACACATAAATCAACAATATAATTGATTAAAATATGTTATAATCGATTAAAATAGACAAACACAAATAGCAATATTTACAACAACACACATTATAATCGATTACCACTTCATGTAATTGATTAAAGCTGTGACACAACACGACATGCTTTTACAGAAAGCACTATGTAATTGATTAAAATGATGAGTAATAAGTTAAAACGATGAGTAATCGATTAAAACGATGAGTAATCAGTTAAAACGATGAGTAATAAATTAAAACATAGACTTTAAATGTCTAGTTTCAATAAAAATGTTTGTGTAACCAATTAACCTGCATGGTAATCAATTACGTCATACAACATTTTGTGAATTTGTTAAGAGAACAAGTACTTAAAGTAATTTAACACTTTGTAAAATTTATAACATCAATCTTCACATTAAAAATTGGCTTTACATAAGACTAGGCTCTCTCAAAATACCTGGTTCATTTCTTAGATAGTAACATCTTTCTCTAGGAAAAGGTTTTGTAAGAACATCAACTAGTTGTGAGTTTATATCAACAAACTCTATCTTGCAATCACCTTTTTGTATGTGATATCTAATGAAATGATGCATTATCTCTATATAATTTGTTCTTGAATGTTGTATGTGATTTTTAGGTAGATTTATGGTGCTTGTGTTATCACACCTTAGTGGTATATGCTCTATATTTAGATATGGCAATTGTTATTTAGCCACAATGATTATGCACAACAACTTCCATCAATAATATATTCTACCTCAACTATAGATAATGGTACACAAACTTGCTTTTTCTTGTGCCTAGACACATGTACCAGTGGTGCTTTTTCTGTCCAATTTGCATCTTGCAAAGTCAGAATTAGAATAACCGACTAAAGTAGCCTCTACACCTATTGGATACCAAAATCCTATGTTAGAGGTTACTTTTAGATATTTTAGAATTCCTTTAACATCTATATAATGAAATTCTTTAAGACATGCTTGAAATCTAGAACATAGACATACATTGAACATTATATGTGGTATACTAATAGTAAGATACAATATTTATACCTTTGTACTTGGTTTCATCAAAAGATTTTCCTTTTTCATCAAAATCCAAGTAGTAGTTTGTTCCCATTGGTGTAGCAGAATCTTTGAAGTTTACCATATCAAACTTCATTATCAATTGCTTATAGTATTTGGTTTGGTCAAGAAAAATGGCATCCTTCATTTGTTTCACTTGTAATCTAAGCAAGGAATTAATTCACCCCTTAAGGACTTTTTGTAACATCCTAAATTATAGTTTGTAAAACATGTGTTGTATATCCCTTTTATCGGATTTTAAAACATTTTCATTTTGTTTAATTGAGTGAAATATTTCAAACTCAAAGAATTATAGCATAATTTGGTAAGGTAGAAAATTTAGAAAAAATATTATTTATTAATGTAAAAGAAGAAAAATGAGTTTCATGCTCAAAATTGGTGTTGTTATTGAAATCATTACATAAATATTATAAACTCGTGAGTACATATGTACTTAGAAAATATAAGATGTAAAAAGATTGAATGCATATATATTATCATATAAATAAGAGTTTTAAATTGAGTGAAAGAAAATATTCACATTTCATTTTTAAACTATAATCCAACTCATCCAAAAAATAACCAAAATATATGTGATAGAAAAAGCTAGATGATGAAATACACAAAAAAAGGTCTAAATCCTAGGTCTACCTATAAATACATAAAAAAAGGAAACCTAAACTCAGAGTAGGAATCTCTAGCCTCCAATCCTATGTGTGTGTCCACTGCACCAAGTGTGGATTAACGAGTCGGTAAGGACAGAAGATTCCACTAGAAGATTCCCCATAAGATAACCTCATCGGGGTATTCCTCCGAGTCCTCTTTAAGGTACTTCTCTTCCCCGCCCTCGTCTAGCCAGCCTCTACTTCTTATAGTTGGGGCTACCACTTGTATCTTGGCCTTTGCCTCAAGTATCTCAATCTATCTTGGGTACCTTAACTTTTGCCTTGAGTACCTTAGCCTTTTCCTTAGAGTTATCTCCTGGATGATAAGTTGTTGAAGACGATGATGAAGATGAGATCTCAACGACCTCTTTGGATGTAACGTGATGGAAATATGGCAAAGTAGGTTATGTCCACCACAAGAAACAATTGTACGTCTTGAGCGGGAAGTTGGTAGTGTCTAATGGTGCCAAAGACAAAATCGGAGTCTAGACATGTTCGCCTACGTGTATTGAAAAATGAAAAGAAAGGAATGAGTCCTGTTGTTTCATCAAGAAACACAAAAACAACTTAAGAAAGACATGCCCAAATGATCAACCACTCTCATGTGGTTGCATAACACTCTCACTCGTAATACTAAAAATGTTAGTGTCAAATTCTTAATATATTCATCACACTAGCCAGCTGCCACCAGAACTTCCAAAGCTCAATGGTCTTACAAATTTTGAGGTTGAATGGGTATTGAAAGTACACCCTTCATTACGGTACAATAATAGGCTCTCACCAACATGATAGTGACTTTATGCTTTATCGAGATTACCAAACTGGCTTGGACAATGTCTCACTCATATGGTATACTCCCAAGGACAATCACAACTCATTATTCACTTCCTACTATATCAATTTGTATTCCATCTGTTCTCCAAGGACTGACTCCTCAACCACTCATCCTCACTAGGATAGTCCTTTTTCAGTCACAAGACTTACATGGTCTTTTCATGATCAATAACATATTATTATCGAAGACATCTACCTCTTGCACCACAACTTGGTGGAACATGCCATTCAATTCACCATTTTTCTCCCAAGACTTATATATAATGCACTAGATTTTGCCTCGCAGCACCCAAGCTGCCCATGATTTAATTTTTGATGCAGTAAAGTGTAATAGATTTTGCACTGCCACCACCTAAGGTGGCCATAATTAACATTTTTTTATACAGTAAAGTGCACCAAATTTTGCCCGACCACCATCCAATGTGCCTATAGGTTAGTTTTTTATCTCGTGAAGTGGATTAGATTTTACCTCGACATCACCTATTGCGCCTATGATTAAATTTTTTATCCAGTTAAGTGAACTAGATTTTGTACCAACATCACTCAAGGATCCTATGATTCATTTTTTGATTTGGTCAACTATACTAGATTTTGCCCCTCCAACATCCAAGGTTCCCATGGTTCCATTTATGATCTAATCAAGTGCTTCATATTTTCCCCCTACATCACCCAACGTGGCCAATATTTAGTTTTTGATATGGTCAAGTGCACTAGACTTTTCACCAACAACACCCAAAGTCCTCATTATTTAGTTATGGAGTCGATTAAGTGCTCCAGATTTTTCTCCAACACCATCCAAGGTGTCCATGGTTTAGTTTTTGATATGGTCAAGTCCACAAGATTTTTCCTTGACAACACCCAAGGTCCACTTTGTTTAGTTGTTGATCTAGTCAAGTGCACTAGATTTTGTCCCAACATCACCCAAGGTTTGATGATTCAATTTTTGATATGGTAAAATGCACCAAAATTTGCACCACCACTACCCAAGGTGTTCAAAATTTAGTTTTTGATGCAGTTAAGTGCATCAAATTTTTCCCACCACCATCCAAGGTGCCCATGGCTGAGTTTTTGGTCCAGTCAAGTAGACCAAAATTTTCCTGGACACCACCCAAGTTGCTAAAGATTTAGTTTTTGATATAATCAAGTGAATTAGAATTTGCATCAGCACAACCCAAGGTGCCCCCGATTTAGCTTTTAATCTAGCTAAATACACAAGATATTGCCCTACTACCACCCAAGGTGTCGATGGTTCAGTGTTTGATCCAATCAAGTGCATCAGATTCAACATCGTCACGACCTAAGGTTCTCATGATTCTATTTTTGATCTGGTCATGTGTAGAAGATTTTTCATTAGCATGAATTATGGTACTAATGATTCAAGTTTTGATTTGATCAAGTGTTCCAGATTTTGCCCAACCACCATCCTAAGTGTTCATGATTTAGTTTTAGATACAGTATAATGCATGAGATTTTGCACTAACATAACCAATGGTGCCCATTATTTAGTTTTTGATCTAGTCAAATGCACCTGATTTTGCACTTACACCATTGAAGGTGCCCATGGTTCAATTTTTGATTCGATCAAGTGCGTTAGATTTGGCATCAAAACCACCCAATGTCCTAGTGATTGAAGTTTCAATTTGGTTAAGTGCACTTGATTTTGTCCCAACATACCTGAAGGTGCCCAACACTTAGTTTTTGGTCCAATCAAGTGCACTAGATTTTGCCTTGATATTACCTAAGGTGCCCATGATTCAGTTTTTTTATCTAATCAAGTGCACTAGATTTTGTACCTACACCACCCAAGGTCCTCATGATTTAGTTATTGAGTCAATCAAATGCACTAGATTTTTCCCCACCATCATCTAAGGTGTCCATGGTTTAGTTTTTGATTTGGTCAAGTGCATAACATTTTACCTCAATAGTAGTTTGTTTAGTTGTTGATCTAGTCAAGTGCACCATATTTTTCCATAACATCACCCAAGGTACCATGATTCAATTTTTGATATAGTAAAATGCACAAGATTTTGCACTACCACCACCCAAGGTGCCCAGAATTTAGGTTTTGATTCAGTCAAGTGCACTAGATTTTTCCCATCATTATCCAAGGTGCCCATGATTCAATTTTTGATCCAATTAAGTGCACTACATTTTGCTTCACCACCATCTAAGGGGCCCATTGTTCAATTTTTGATCTAGTGAAGTGCAAGAGATTTTGCCCTGCACCACCTTGGGTAAACATGATTAAGTTTTTGATCCGATCAAATGCATTAGATTTTGCCACGATAGCACTGAAGGTGCCCTAGGTTTAGATTTTCATCCTATCGAGTGATCTAGATTTTGCCTCAACACCACCTAAGGTACCTATGATTTAATTTTGGATTGAGTAAAGTGCACCAAAGTCTACCTCGGAACCACCTGAGGTGTGATTGATTCCATTTTCGATCTCGTCAAGTGTACTTACTTTTGCACTAGTGCATTTCGTTTAGTTTTTTAATTAGGTTAAGTGCTCTAGATTTTGCCCCTGTGCCACCCTAACTACATATGAATTAGTTTTTGATTTGGTTAAGTGCACCTAATTTTGTACGATCATCATCCAAACTGCAAATTATTTAGTTTTCCATCTAGTCTAGTGCACTAGATTGGGCCCCAAAGAAAACAAGGGTGCCCACGAAATAGTTTTTGATTAAATGAAGTGCTCTAGATTTTCCCTAACACCACCCAAAGTATCACTTATTGAAGTTTTGGTCTAGTGAAATGCACCAAATTTTACCATAGCATACCTAAGGTGTGCATAGTTTAGTGTTTGATTCGGTAAAGTGCACCATATTTTTTTGTCAACACCACCTAAGTTGCCAAAGATTCAGTTTTTGATACGGTCAAGTGTACCTAATTTTATAGTGATACCAGGCAAGGTGCCCATGGTTTAACTTTTTATATAGTCAAGCACATGAGATTTTGCCTCGGCACCACACAAAGTGCTCATCATTCAATTTTTCATAGTTTCCTTAAGCTTATCCCTTATCGATTTCACCTTTTCTGTGGTTTTTTGTAACACCTCCGGTCCAAGAAGTAGAGAGGTACCGGTTTCAAACCAACAGAACAACGTCTGACATTTCCTTCCATAGAGAGCTTCATAAGGTGTCATGCCTATACTAGCGTGGAAGCTGTCGTTGTAGGTAAATTCCATAAAATGCAAAAACTCATTCCAGCTTCCCCTCTATTCCAACACACAAGCTCTCAGTAGATCCTTCAATGAGTGAATTGTTCACTTGTCTTCCGTCAGTTTGTGGATGGTATGTTGAACTTAGTCTCAATCTGGTTCCTAAGGCTTCTTGTAGGCTCCTCCAAAATCTTGAAGTGAATTGAGGATCTCTGTCAGAGATTATGCTAGATGGGACTCCATGTAATCTGACTATCTTCTTAAGATATAGTTGTGTTAGCTTCTCTAGTGAGCAGTGGACGTTGATGGGTAAGAAATGTGCATATTTAGTCAGTTGATCTACTATCACCCATATAACATCGTGTCTAGCTGTAGTCTTAGGAAGTCTCTTCACGAAGTCCATGGAGATACTATCCCACTTCCATTCTTGGATATGCATAGGTTGTAGTTGTCTTAAGTGCTTATGATGTTCCACCTTTACTTTCTGACACGTTAGACAAGCTGTGAAAAAATTGGTGACATCCTTCTTAAGTCTTTGCCACCAAAATTTATTATTTAAGTCCTGATACATCTTGGTGGTACTTTGATGGAAATTAAGCTGACTCCTATTTGCTTCCTCTAGTATCATCCTTGTTATCTCTTCATCTTAAGGAATACAAACTCTTCCATTTACTCTAATTACTCCATCTGTGCCAAGTTGGAACGCCTTCTCTTTGTCTCCTCTTGTCAATACTTGCTTCTCTTGTATGAACTAGTCCTTTTGCTATCCTTCCTTAACTTGTTCCAAAAATTCATTTGTGCCTTTCAAGGTTCTTGAGTATAAACTTCTAGGGTGTACCTCCGCTACTAGGTTAAGGTTTCTAAAATCCTCAACCAACTTCAACTTTTTCGCCATCATTGCTGATAGGTGTAAAGATTTCCTTCTCAAAGCATCAACCACAATGTTCACTTTACTTGGATGGTATGATAGTTTGAAATCATAATCCTTTAGGAACTCCATCCATCATCTTTACCTTATGTTTAACTTTTTTTGATCAAACAAGTATCGTAGGCTCTTGTGGTTGTTGAGAATTTCAAATCTTGATCCATAAAGATAATGCCTCTAGATCTTCAAAGCAAAGACTATTGCAGCCAATTCCAAGTCATGTGTTGGATAGTTCCCTTCGTGTGGCCTTAATTGTCTTGAAGTATATGACACTACCTTCCATCTTGCATCAACACACATCCCAAACCTTAGCGTGATGCATCATAGTATACATCAAATTTCTTCTCTAGGTCTGGAAGAATCAACATATGTGCAGTGGTCGGCCTCTTCTTCAACTCTTGAAAACTTCTCTCATATGTCTTGTCCCATACAAAGCTTTACCTTTCCTAGTAAGCTTGGTTAGGGGCAAAGCTAATTTAGAGAATTCTTCAATGAATTTTCTATAGTAGTATGCCAACCTTAAGAAACTCCTAATTTTAGTTATGGTTGTGGGTTGGCACCACAACATAACTATTTCAACCTTTGTTAGATCTACAACAATTCCTTCTTTAGATACTACATGTCTTAGAAAACTCATTTCTTTCAACCAAAATTTAGATTTAGAGAGTTATGCATACAACTATCGCTCCTTTAGTATTTGTAGCACGATGCTCAAATGTTCAGCATGTTCTTCACGAGTCTTGGAGTAGATTAAAATGTCATTGATGAAGATCACTACAAACTAATCTAAATACTCATGGAAGATCCTATTCAAGTAATCCATGTAGATGGCTAATGCTTTTGTTACTCCAAAAGGCATCACTAGATATTTGTAATGCCCATAACTCGTCCTAAATACAGTCTTTGGTATGTCTTTCTTCTTAACTCTGATATGATGATATCCTGACCGTAGATCAATCTTGGAGAATACTTGCGCTCCCTTTAGTTGATCCATGAGATCATCAATTCTAGGTAATGGATACTAGTTTTTGATAGTTACTTTATTTAACTGGCGGTAGTTTATGCATAAGCGCATACTTTTGTCTTTCTTCTTCACCAATAACACTAGCGCTACCTAGGGTGACACACTTGGTCAGATGAATTTCTTGTCCAACTACTCTTCTAGCTGAGTCTTTAGTTCTACCAACTCTTTAGGAGACATCCTGTATGGTGCTATAGAAATTGTACTAGATCTAGGGATTAGATCTATGGCGAATTTTACCTTTCTCTAGTGGCAGTTCTGTCACGTCATTAGGAAAAACTTTAGGAAACTCACGTGCCACCTGAATGCTACTAACATTTAGTTTCACCTTTGCCTATGTTAAGAACAAAGTCATGTAGATTTGAACATTTCCCACCACTTCACCTTCGGACTCGGCAAAGTCAAACCTCAAAAACTACGAGAATTATGACTAGGGTTTCCAAATATAAGGGCTTTTTGGTGACAATCTAGGACAACATGGTTTACAAACAACCAGTTCATCCCCAATACTACGTCTAGATTAGATAAAGGAAGGCATATTAAATTAATTTCAAAATTTTAGCCTTCATTAGCCATAGGATAGTTTAAACATGTTAGGTTAGTGATTACAAGCTTATTAGTAGGTGTTTCGCACACAATTTGTAAAATAAGGAAGTTACAAGTATGGATAAATAATCAACACACACATGTGATATAAAGGGGTGCATTGCTCTTGAATCATATAATACGTCTAAAAGTTTACTGCTTACAAGGAATTTACCTAAGATAAGATCGTCAGATAAAATAGCTTCAGAACTACTCATCCCGAATACCTTCTCGGAGAGTCAAGGTCTCCTAGTTCTCTGACTTGGCGTGCTCTATGAGGATGTCCCAATGCCACTTGTTTCTCTCTTCAACATCCAAAAATCCTTGGCGAAATGCCCAACCTTTCCATAGTTGCTACAAACAACACTTCTTTATGGGCAATCCCTCTACAAGTGAGGTCCGTTACATCTAAAGCATTTAATTGAAGTACCTATAGTAACATGTGGAGCTGTAAATGTAGAGCTCCCAATTGATTGGCTTCTCAAAGCTGATCCTACCCTCTAATGAGGTGGTCTGGCATACTTCTTCTTCTACTAGTGACTGTGGTTGCTCTTAAGAGGTCTCTATGGGCCTCTTGTCCTCCACTAATCTTGTTTTGGTCGAAAATCCTCCTCACAAATACCACACTTGCTAACTAAAGTGAGAAAGTCAGTGATCTAGAGGTATCCTACTGCTAATTTGATGTCAAGCCGTAAACCATTTTCAAATTGTGTATAGATGGCCTATCCATCCTCCATCCCCAAAGTAGGGCCAAAATTTCTGCAGTTCATCAAACTTCGCAATATAGTCACCAATGGTCATGCTCCTCTACTTAAGCTCCAAGAATTCTCGAGCTTTCCTCTGCCAGAAATCTATTGGATAGTATTTGTTTAGAAACTTCAGCTTAAAAGCCTCCCACGAAATAATGTTGCCCACCTTTGGGATTGTGGGTTCGATGATGTGCCACCGGTTTTTTGCTTCTCGTGAAAGCTGGAATGTGACGAAATTCACTTTGTGCTCTTGTAGGCATGTCGTGGCAATAAAAATCTTTTCCATTTTTAATATCCAATTTTGAGCACCTTTAGGATCAAAGGATCCACTAAACTTTGGTGGGTCATGCCTTCTAAACACGGCTAAGCCCCTATACTTTGCCAGTTCTCCTTCTTGATTTTGCACCATCCTCTCCAAGACCTGTGCCACACACTCTAGTATTCGTTCAGCGTAAGAGTTGCTGGATTTTCTTGCCATGATGCCTGAAATCACAAATAACTCACTTTCGCATCAATGCTTTATTAAAATATCCCTTCATGCCAAGTAGCACAACACACAACAGTCTTAACAATCAATTTTCACCTAATTGTGTCGTCTACTACGCACAAAGTTAGGTTCAAACAAGTCGTTCACGTGATCATCAGATGTGACTAACGTGCTATCACACAATTTATCTCACGCTATTACTTGAATAGTTTGAGATCCACACAAACATGGTTAAGTCCATACCACAAGCTTGGTAGGATGAATTGTTTTCATACCACTAAATGTAACACCCTCTTCACTATATCAATTAAATCTCAAAAATAAATTTTTGTAGATTTATTTTACAAATTATAAAAACTTAATATTTAAATCAAGTGCATAATTAATCAGAATTACATATCAAATAAAACCTATATACTAAAAATTTCATATAAGCAAATAACATTTATGCTTTTACAAAATAAAGGGGTCTTCAAAATCTTCACTTCTTGTAACTTTAATTTGGAAAAGGTCTGTTACTCTTCCTAAGTTCAAATACCTTGATCAATAGGATTTTGTTCATGTTGTCCAGCTAGGAACTACCTCTAATACCGAGAAATCCACAAGCTCGCTCTCGTTATTAGCATCTGAAAAGAGGGGAGGTTTGTAGGAATGAGTCACCATTCACAACAACTACACATATAAGGTGAACTAGTAGAATTATTGTCATGCACTCTTCCTCACCGTATCATGCCTACTGATACTTCACTAATTGTATTTAGGACCATTTGCTACCTCCAAAATCACATCCTTTGGGAGGACTTACATGACATGCATCATTTATCTATATTTCAATTTGGGTGATGTAACGCCTCTTTTTATTTGCTTTCAATGTTTAAGAAATTATATCCAGGGAACTACTAGTGTAGTTAAACTTTAAAAATGTAAACTCGTCAAGGGAATTACAATTTGACATAACATAACAGTTCATATAAAATTCATCAGAGTATTCTTATCTTAAATATACAAGGCACATAAAATCATAAGGAAAACTATTATTACATTCTTATAATGTACTTAGTAACCAAAATAAGATAACATCTATAATAGCTTTCCATATCTAATTTATCTAATCAGATCTTGCGAAAGGATCTTCTTCTAAAGAGTCTTCCCTCCTGCCTAGATTGTTGGCTTCGACTGATCCCATGGAGGATTGTGGGGGTTGAGGAGTCCGAGGTCGTTGATGTGTTGCAGGAACATCATTAAATCTAGGAGGCGGAGTCTGAGGTAAAACCGTTGATAAATTTACGTGATAAAATTGTAATGGGACTACGATATTGGTATGCCTAAAGACAAACCAAACATATGCCATGAACGTATCATCTCCCTAAACTTTGTGATACATCCATCTTCCCTTTAAAGTTATGATGGTCAGGTGGAACAGAAGTTGAAATTTGTCTGCCATCTATGTCTAGAAAATGTGGGGTTTGTAGGAGTGAGTCATTTATCCTTAGGTAAACACATATATACATATAGCGGGTTTCTAACTAACATTGACTCTCATCTCACTGTACGTGCCTAGTTAGGAATTCTACTCAATTTAGGGCCCTTCTTAGCCTCCATTACTACCGTACGTGTCAATAACGATCCAAATTTGCAATTTTAGGTTGACAATTGGGAGTACATATCCTGCTTGGTACTTGGTCCAAGATACTATCAACTGAATCTTGGTAATGCTCCACTTTGTCGGGGACGCCAAGCCGGTTCTATGACACCCTCTTTACTCTAAGTGGTTCAAAACGTGGCACCTTATCTACCCCCAAGGTCTCACCAGAGCCTGCGTACATTCCTTAGGTACCTTCTGTGGTCAATTTTTGCATTCCCCATTCTTAGTTCTCACTCGATTAGGGTTTTCAGTTGAATGTACTTTCCTTCTTCCATTTTTCAACTCTACTATTCCTTCTATCTTGGTACTAATGATATGCTCAAAGATTTTATGGATAACATCCATCTTTCATTCTTATATCACAGTCATTTTAGATTTGTCATCATTGTTTGAACATTTCTCATTTCATCTTCTATCCTAGGATTACTTTAGAATTTATTGTCTTAAGTGGACACTTATCATGAATGCTTACCTCCCATTAGCATCAGAGGTATGAAATCACATTTACATTATCAATTCAATACATTAAAAGCATAGTCAATGATCACAGTAGTCAATTTTATACATTATATTCAATAGCAAGATAGGAGCAAAATGGACATTTTAAACTTTTCTTTCAATATCTCTTTCTACCTTTATATTTATGTGGAAGAAGTAAATATAAAAAAGGTTTTGAATGTCTATTTGTCTTAGTTTGGAAAATTTCACTTAACAAGGGGTATTTTTGTAATTTCTCTTAATAGGGGTATTTTGGTCATTTTATAAAATTTGTTCTTTTAATGGTTTTTCCTTCACATTTCTACTGATAAATTGTTATAAGGTTTCTAAAATTACTAGAGTGTGCTTAGATTATTTTTCCCTGAACTTGAAGATGACCAAATAGTGACAAATTTTTGTTTTTATAACATAGGGGCACTTTGGTCATTTTGGGATAAAATTTTATTTTTATAAATTTTCAATTTCTAAAAATAAAATAATTATTCTAGGTTTACACATGAAATATTTTGACAATATTTTCGTAATTTGTTTCCCCAATAAAGAGTTAAAAATCATAATTTTTATACTTAGGGGGTATTTTGGTAATTTTGTAAAAATTTTCCACTTTATCGTAAGCTTTTTGTTAATAAAAAAAGTATATTATTTTTATAATTCCTTGATCTGTATTTTTTATTTATTATTTAATTATCTATTTTTTTTATTTACACCCCTGTATTACTATTCATACCCCCTATCTTCTTTCTTAGATTTTCTTCTTTTTCTTCCTTTCTCTATTCTTCCCCTCGGATTTTCCCTCACCTTCTCTGAATGTCTCTCTAATCCCATTTCCTTTCTATAATGTTTCAAGATATACTCATATTTCAAAATTTAAATCAAGAACTCGAGAAACCTCAAGTTGGGAATCCATGACGACACAAGAAATTTGAAAATTCGAATTTGTCATTCCCGTGAGGATTTTGATTAATTAAGGGTAAGGAAATATGATAGATATGTATAGGAATGATTTCATGAAGAAAAATCAAAGAATAAACGACTCCTTCTACCTTTTCAAAGTTTTTCTGGAAACGAGTTTAAGTTTTCTGTCAAAGCTCTGGCGTTAGAGCAAAATCGCGATTCCTTTGATGTTTTTCTTTTCCAAATTTCTTCAATAGAATCGTAGTATGAATGATTTTGAAACTTACTGGATTAAAATGAAGTAAGGAAAATGAGAATTCAAGGAGAATTTTGAAGATGAAGTTCACGACTTTTCTCCTTCAATTTCGAATTCGATTGTGTATTTATAGACATTCGTTGCTTCTTTTCTTCGCGTTTAAGGATGCGTAGGTTATGGGGGAGTCTGGCTAGGGGGGTCGCAGGCCATGGGCAGGGTGGAATTGGTAGTTTGACGCCATCACAAGGTTAGAAGCTCGAGAGGAAGAAGCTGCGTAAGCAGCTTTCATGGTAGTCATGTGTTTTGGAGGTAAGGTTAAGTGGATTTAATTCGTAAGAAATAACAACAATGGGCCTAGCGGTCAAATGACAATCCCTGCATTCCTTTACTCTTCGACATCAATGTTCCTCTCTTCGAACCCGTCCCACCTCATTTTGGTATTTCACATTTTATTTCTTTTGTTTTTCTTAAGCCAGCGCCTTAAGCTTAATATCGTTATTAGTTTGTTTTAATGCTACCCTTGTGGGGTAGCTCAATTGGCACATTTCGCTTCTTCTCTCTTGTCCCTTAGGACCTAGAATTGAATCCCGATCCTCCCTTATTAGATTTTGTTTCTTTTTTCTTCTTTTTCTTTTCTCTTTTTCTTTTCTTTTTCTTCTAATTTATGTTTTTAATTTTTAAATAATTCTAGTTTTTATTTTAAAAGTTTTCCAAAATCGTTTAAACTTATTTATATTTTCTTCCTCAGGATTTTAAGTTTTCTATTCACTAACATTTATTTTATTTGATAAACATTTATTGTTTTAACTAAAAATATTTATTTATTCATACTTAATTGATAAAAATTTATTTTTAATTCATACTAATTTTTTATTCTTCTCTTCTTTCATCTTTACTTTACCCAAATATTTCAAGAATCTATTTTCTATGAAATTGTAATTTTTATATTATCATTTTTAATCTTAATTAACTAAAATTTCTTTCTCTGCCTTTTTCTCTTAAATATTATTCACTAGATAATATTTCTTTCATAGAAAATAATTTCTGAGTCCTATTTTCACTGTATTAAAATATGAAAAAGGAAAATAGGCAATTTCCAAATTTAAATTTATAATTTCATTATATCAAATAATGGGATGTTACAAGGGACTATCGAGAGTACATATCCTATCTAGTACTCGCATCAAGATGCTCTCAGTCGCATCATGGTAATGCTCCGCTCTATTGGGGATGCCAAACTAGTTTAGTGATAATCTCTAACCTCAGAGCCTATCACAAACTTGACACCTCATCTACCCCCAAGGACTCATCAAGAGTCTTCAGACATTCCTCACATGCTTGCTGTCGTCAAACCATGCAATTCTTCCATTCTTAAATTCTCACTTTAATACGTTGTTTTTAAGAGTCAAAACCTCCATTTCTTTGGCAACCGAGTCTTCATAAATTTAGGTATTGCTACAAACGAACGTCTTTAGATGTGGACTTTCCTTCGTAATTTGACCACTCTAAGTCCTTTGATCATCCTCTACACAATTTTTCGTATTTATTAATGACAATTACTTTGACAAGAGGTGCATTACGTGGAAGACCAAATCTTCATAACAACTCATTGCCTTTCTCATCCTTCTACTCTTATTTATTTCTAAGAATCATGACTTCCTAGGGATAAGCTACCTTATCGACTGATAGTTCCAGTTCATATTGATCAGAACCAATTTTAATCTGCGAGGTCTCGCGAGATTGCAAAACAATATTTTGAATTTACAAGCACAAATAAACAAGAATATATAACAAAAACAAATAATTATATAACTCGGCCGAAAAGAAATATTTTCTAGAAAACTCGATTCCTTGAGAATTCAAGGGAAAAACAAGAACATAGATATACACGTAGATAAGAAGTTATTTAATTGCAAGGCGTAATATACTAATATCGTATTTTGAGCAAGTTAAGTAATCAAGTCTACAAAAATAAAATTATGACACATAGAAAAAGAAATTATGAAAAAGAATGAGACTCCTCCTATCTTGCAGATGTTTCTCAAACAAGTTTAGAGAGATTAAATTGGGGGTTGTACTCTTTCCTTCTCCCTTTTTAGGAGTTGCAAAAAGAACTTACAATAGAAAGGTAAAGTATAATTTATAGTTATAGAAACTGATGGTTAAGCCAATAGTCAAAAGTTATCTAAAAGATAAACCAAAAGGTTTGCCAACCTTCTAAAAAGGTTTGATAACCTTCTGAAAAGATTTGACAACCTTCAGAAAAGGTTTGTGACTCTTTATCCATTATTATTATTAATAACATTATTTTTTTTTATTATTTAATTTTAAAATAGGATGTTACAAGTACTTAGAAGATGACTTTCCACAAGGGCATAATCTCACCTTCATCGGTTATCACATCAACAGAGTCATTGTGTCCTTATCTCAACATCAAACATTCTAGCCATCAATCATCAGGTCCTACGACCACAGACACTTCGGCCTTATAATTGATTGACTTTCATGAGACTTGCCACCCATCAATCACAACATTTTCATTAGCTCATCCATTCATCTAGTTCAACACATTCACATTTTCAGAACTTTCAATATCACACTCATCTCTGCTACTAAAGATGACCAAGCAAAGTCTCATCTGCTGAGATTCCATATCAATTCATCTAGGTGGTCTTGTCGGCAACAACAGTCCCTCCTCAGCATCAGTCAATTTTCTCTCCTAATGACTTTTGGAAGTCATCTTTCTTAATTTATTTTTACACGTTCGATCAATTATCTAATTAGGATTGGTGTGCAATAAATCATTGAGAAGTTAGTTTTAGATTCCCTCCTCACATTTCCTTTAATTTTACAAGGTTTAAGTCATCAAGTTTTTGGATTGTAATTTCATTGAGTTTACGCATTACATCAAAATTTCCTTTAATGATAATTTTTTGTGGAAATCTCTTTAAATTTTTTTTTGCAATTAAATTATATTTAAAAGAATTAAAAAAGAATATTAAAATTCCTTTTACTTGAAGATTTGAAATTATTTCACAAATTTTTTGAAAAATGACGTTACGCGTTATTTTTTGTTGCATAGTTTTTGTAAATTTGCTTGTTCTTATCCATTCAAAATCCAAAGCTTATGAGACTCGTTCCCATATTTCAATATTTAAATATGATAGCTAAAAAAGAGAATTCCTTGTCAAAAATCACTCTCAACTTTTTCAAATAAAAATTGGTGAGTTTTTCTATTTTTTAAAAGCATCGATTTTCTTAAAAACATTCGCTTTATCTTTAAAAATTTGTTTATCCTTCATTTTATATCCGATTTAAGTGAAACTTTTTCCTACATTCTTAAAATTAAAGTTTCTATCCCAAAAACCAAATTTCTCATTCAAATTCATTCTAGAATAGTGCAGTTTGAAAATTTAGTTTTCAGCTCTTAAAAATGTTTAATATATTCTTAAAAATCATTGTTCTTCTTTGTTTTAAATCCAAATTGAGTGAAAATTTTTTTCTACATCTTTATAATTAAATTTTCAAAAATTTTATCTAGGTTTCAAGTTAAAACACCTTACCAATCAGTGCAGTTTTAAAATTTACACTCAGTTAGACTAGTTTTCATATAAATTCTTTTTCATATTAGTAAAAATATCAAAACTCCTTTTTTTTCATCCCTACTTGTTTTCCACTATCTCTTTATGTTTCTTGATGTGCAAAATTAATTTTTCACATGGCCATTTCAGCTATAAAATTTAATTTTGAATTTTTCCCTTATTGTAATAGATTGCCATTTTTGTAAAACCACCTTCACAAACTGATTTTTATGTTTTTGATCGTTAATCCAAACCTTAAGAAATTTTTACCAGTCATTACCAATATTTTAAGGGTCCAAAAATAATTATTCTAGTCCAATCCAAGCATTATCCCGTTCTAGATAAATTTTTAAAATTTCAGCCATACTACAAAATCTATTTTTTGGTTGTAAAAATAGAGTGGTATTCCAGCCAAGGAAACAAGCAATTATATCATATTTTACACCATTGAATAAATAGTTTCTAGCTACACAATCATAAAAAAATATTTATACCAACTTCCCACATCATTATAAGCATTTATACTTAACATAAACATTGTAAAAGCTCAAAAGAACATCTAACACTCCACTTATTTGGTGTGCTCCCATATATATCCAAAAAATATCATATAAAAACCAACCAAGCAATAATTTAAGGGCTTCAATCCTTCATATAATAGATGAAAATAGACTATAATGGGTTAGGAAAACTCTTTCTTACCTAGGTGAAGACTCAAGAAATTTTCTACACAAACTTGGTGGGTTGTAGGTGTTGTTCCAATAGCAACCAGCCACACTTATCCTCTTTGTGCAGCTGCCATGTGAAGTACGAAGGCTTGGGAAGTTCACCCACTTCAAGAGGAGAGGTAGAAGAAGTGGTAGAACGTTTGGGAGGTGAGTATGGTGGCTGCCAAGCAATAGAAAAAGTTGTTGTAAGGAGAAGAAAGAAGCTTGACGGAGCAAGGGAAAGAATGGGAGTCCAGCTGTGTAATGTCCTAAGTTTTTACTAATAAAACCTTACAAACTACTAAAAGTAACTTTCATTCATTAATTTACAATAATGTACATAAAGCTATACTACTTTTACAAAATAGAGAACAATTTAAGATTCGCCTCCCATGTTCTTGGATGGGTCTTCCTCTTCAAAAGATTCTGCCCTGGGAGGTAGTTTGGTAGGTCTAAAGCTGATATGGGCAGAGGAAAGTGTTTGATTGGAGTTACTTGGTGTCCTTCTTCTGGGATGGGAGGGGAGTCGGGGAGGTGATTCAGAGAATCTAGGAGGTACTACTTAAGTTAACATTATTGGGAGATCTATTTGGTCGAGTGTTGTGGTTGTAAATGGTTTTGTAGGAAAGAAAGTAAAATGTACATAACTTGTATAAGTGTCTAAAAGGTATAAGGAGTCTCTAGTCTAGGGACCATAGAGAGGGGTTATGGATAGATGGAATAAGGGACGGTATTCATTAGACATCTTTTCCTGAAAATGTTAGTTTTGTAGGAGTGAGTCACAAAATCTTCATCGAACACACTTAATTGACATACCTGTAAAACAATTACTCTCAACTCACCAAAACGTGTCCTATTAATTTACTATTAACGTATTGGGATCCCTCATTGCCTCTTACTATTGACATCGGAGGACTTACACGAAATGTATTGTTTTATCCATAATTTGCAACTTCTTGGGTGACGATCGGGAGTACATATCCTGAGTTGATACAAGACTCAGATACTCTCTACCTACCTTGGTAATGCTCTACTTTGTCAGAGTTACCAAGCCGACTCTTGTGTGACTCCTTGATTCAGGCAGCCCACAAACTTGGTTCTTAAACACCCTAAGGACTTCCACAACCTGCATACATTTCTTATGTATCTTCTGTAGTCAACCGATTGCATTTCTCCATTCTTTGATCTCACACATTTTATTTAACTTTTTTTATCTTTGCTTCCTTTGATCAGGTCTCATGGTACAAGATCCTAATAATATCCCCAAATGGAAAATTCTTACTTTATAACAATCATTCAATATGACTTGACCAATTCATCTACCATTACTGGCTCTTTTCTAGTTAATTTTATACTTTAGGGGGATCTTTTAAGTCAAGGAGACTCATTGACTATCTTATCTTTCATCACTTGTTTAAAAGTTCAAATATAAGTTTCTTTTTATGGTAAAGTTAACTACATCTACTAGGATAACATGTTAATAGTATATTCCAAAGTTTGTTTCAGGATTTCATATCTATTAAAGTTGTACAAGAAGAAGGGTATTTAGAAATTTTATAGAAGAGAATAGCTTAGTCATCCTATTTTATTAAAGAAATATTTTTCCTAATCTTAGCAAATATTGTATTCTTTTATTTTCAAAAGATCCATCTACTTTTACAAATTTTCCTAAATTTACTAACCAAGGGCATTTTGGTCATTTTCAATGAAAATTTAAATTCTTGAGAAAATATGTCATTTTTCAAACATTATAGACTTCAGGAACATACTAATATCAATGTAAGATATCTTGACTAATTTTTCTTGATTTTAAATAATAATACTCAAAATTTTCAAAGAAAGGGTATTTTGGTGATTTTTCACAAATCTTTTAATTTTATGTGTATTTCTTCCTAAATTTGATTTTTAAATTGAATATAAATTTTATCAATTCATTCTTAAGAGTAAGATATTAAAATTTTTATTTTTGAAACTAGGAGTATTTTTGTCATTTTGCAAAATTTTCAAATTTCTACAATTATACGAACTTAATTTTATATTAAGGCTTGCTTTATCGTAAGATAGAAGTTCCCTTTTGGTTATTTCTTGACCTAGCCTAGTAAAAATTTAGAAGTTATGGCCTAGGGGAATTTTGGTATTTTTTGCCCCTAGGGGCCAAATGGTCATTTGACCATCTTCCTCTTCTTCTTCTTTAGAAAGCAAAGCTTCATTTATCTTGAATTTGTTTTCAAATTCTTCCTAATTCCTTCCTTATCTTATTTCGAGTTTTTCTCTATCAAATAGTGGATAAAACATCCATCGATTAAGCATTGGTTATCACATTTCGAATTTCAAATTCTGAAAAATGAGAACAAATACAAAAGCTTGTTTATGTTTTGATTTTTGGCTTTCTCTACCAATTCCAATAAATTTTTCAAATAAAATGGTTCGTGGATGTCTAATATAGCTAATAGTAACGAAAATTGAATCATGAATTGCTAGGGTAACGAAAATTAAAACTTTTGAATTCGATTTTCAGTTTTTTCGATTTCAATTCAATTTTTGAGTGGTCACTAGTTTTAGGATGTTAAATTCTCTAAAAACCAAATTTAATTATCCTAGAATGATTCTATCAATCAAAGTTGAAGAAAAAATGACTCCTCCTACATGAATTTAGAATTTTTCAACGAAAAATTGCAGTTTCTGGCAAGTGCTCCAGTGGACGTTCTAACTTTTGAGTCTTTGTGAATTTCTTTGAATTTCTTTAACCGAACTGATGGCTGATGTGTTACGAAGATTCTTGGATTGAAAGGGAGTGTTTTGGTTGAGGGAGAAGTGAGAATCGGAGATAGGATTCTTTTGTGATGTGAGTTTCAGAGCTTCAACCTCTATGGCTTTATATAGCACTTTCCACTACCATTTATGGCTTATTTTATTCCTTAATATTAGTTGTAGTGTCTTTGAGTCATGAGGCTAGGCTACTTAGGCTGGGCATCAATTTGTAGAGAATTCTTGAGGTTGAAGACGTACTTCAATGATGGCTCGAGGAAGAAGAAGAAAAACGAAGAAGGGATATAGGATTTGTTTTATCCTAAAAAGTCAGGGATAGGCCTAACAGTCTCAATGGCAACTTTACTATTCCTATCTTCCTTTCGTACCTAAGGGGGCAGATTCAAACCCTGCCAACCCCCTTTTTATTTTCTTCTCTTTTTACTTGTTTTTCATTTATTTATTTACTCCTCTTATATAAAATAAAACATGGATATTCTATCCTGAGTGGGTAGCTTAGTTGGTCATTAGGCACACTTCTTGTCTCTCTCTCTCAGCATCCCTGGGTTCGATTCCTCCCCACAATTTTTCTCATTTTCTTTTCTTTTTCCCTTTTCCTTTTCTTTTTATCATTTTTTGATTTTATTTTTAATTTTACTTTTTTGATTCTAAAAATTCCTATAAACCTTTTCATAATTTTCTTCATATATTTTCATATTTTCTTTGTTAGGATGATTAAAATAAATTTTATAAATAAACTCATTTATTTAATTCTATTCTTTTAATTAATTATAAATTTGATTTTCTTTAACATACTCAGTTTACTTATTTTTCTCAA
>JAMLFT010002064.1:0-27389 GCA_026544285.1 Pachyrhizus erosus | reverse complement strand
TAAAATAATAAAAAGATTTGTAAGAAAATTTATACAGAGATATAACATTATTCATTAAAAATGTATTTTTTTTATAATAACATAAGAGTGAAGATATATTTTTACCAATTTTATGACATTGTATATTAAAGAAATTGAAGATAATGTGTGAGTTATTGTAATTTTTTAATATTTGGCTTCAAGTCTTAAGAAAAAAAAAATGTTTTTTACTTGCATTGGATGTGTTTCAGCTTGTGACCACTGATGTGATCCGGCTAACTAATAACAAATCCCATTTGAAGCAATAAATTGGGTCAGATAACCCTTCATTCTATACATTAGTAGCTGAAATGGACTTTTCTATTACTCTATTTTTTTTATCCACATCACTTAAATCCTATCAATTCTTATAAGCAAGGCTGAAAACAAGTAATGAAACACGATGACACCTCAACTACCTCTTAGTGTCCAACACATTAGTCAAGTCATATTTCATACAACATAAATTGGCTTACAACTTGATGTCAATCATTTGCTTCTTATTTCAAATCAAATATCTTATTTAATTTCGATATTCTTTCATGATAATTAATTAATTAATTAATTATTAATACATGTTGACATGTATGTGTTAAAAGAAGGATTTGCTATTTCACACGACTCCATGCTGTTCGGGCCAAAACTTGAATTCAACTGATACTTCTAAGCCCAAGTCAGGTAAAATTAAAGTCCATTTTTTTGGACTTTTTAATTTTTGACTGCTAAGCTTTAGATCAGACCATAGTTATATTAGAATAAGTGTGAATAAGCAAATATAAGTGTCAAACATCTCATTCCCGAATCATATAATATTATTTTAAGCTTGTAAACATGTAAGTTGGATCGTTAAAGTGTTATATTATAATTAGTTGTTACTGAAATTAAAAATTATAAGATGATAGTAATTAAACAAACATCCTAGTTGAATGCTACCAAACCCAATTCATGTTTTTCATGGCTTGAGAATTTTCCTAACAGTGCAGCAAAGCTAATGAGTAAAAGGCACACACGCTCTAATTTTATATGTCTCATCATCTCTTTCATACATTAATTTGAGCGTAACAGTCATTACAAGTGATTACATAAAAGTTCAGCTTTAAGATCATTGGAGATTCTAAATTTCATCATGAATATTTAGACCTTAAACTAAACACTTTCCTTTGCCTTTTTTAGTTCAATAATTTTAAATTTTAATTTATTCAACTAAAAATGATTTTTTTAATATATTTATATTTTAATTTTGGTTATTTCATTGTCAAATTTATATTTATGGTTTTAATATATAAAAATTGATTTCCCTCAAGTTTAGGCTTTTGTAATATATTATCAAATACAATACTCGTTTACCGGACATGTCACTAAAAATATTTCGTTATATAAATTATTCTAACACAATAATACCTATTTTATTTTAATAAAAATATAAACTAAATGTATTTATTTTCTATTTTTTTTATTTCATACAATATATAGAGGAAGTAAATTTGTAATTTCTTTTCAAACAATTAAGCCAGCGGAAAATTAAAAGATAAAGAGTGTGAATAGATACATTACTTTTAACTTTTAATTTAAAAAACTTAAATAAAGATAAAAATGAAAAGTTAGATAAAAATTAAAAAAAGGAAGAACGTTTGTTTCTGAAACGTAAATAAACATGTTACCTTGAAGACATGAACCAAATGTTAAAGTGAATTCATTCACCTCTTTTATATATTTTAGAGCAGCTACCCATTTTCAGAGCTAGTGATCATTTTTGTGCATTGAACATTGCTCATTCAACAATAACTAAAGCACAAGAATAATATATTCATTATTATTAAGTTGATCTTTCTGAACAAGGCAAGAATCCCATTTGCCAAAGTGCAGTACGGCACACAAAATCCCACCTCTAACGTACTTTTCTTTCAGCAGGTAAACAGGAGTACCCTGAGAGTTGAGACTATAGCTCAGCATAAACTAAGGTAGCAGCAATTCATCTGCTAAAAATCTTGCAATACAAAACAAAATATATTGAAGGGACTAAATCAAGCCACCTATTTTGTGGCCCAATATTGACACATGTACACAATTATTAAACTATGGCTTAGATCTTCTTGATAATTCAATCTTGTAATCATGTTGGTAACCCACATTATGAAAATGATGTTCCATCAAAAGGGTTGGTTAGTAGCGGAATTGCCTTCCAGTGTAGGTCTGTCCAAAAGACCAACTTGTTGGTGCAGCATTGTATGAGAGCACACTGCGGCCATCACTAGTGGTGACCAAAAAGGAAAGACTCTGTCCATTAAGGTAGGAGTTGCTCTGCCAGTTTTGACCCCAATTCCTTGACATGGCTTGCCATCTAGTCCTTGAACCTTTGATGGCCACAGAATGCACATCGCCAGCACCCCCAACATTAGTCACAAGGACTAAATTAAAGTATGAATGACCATTGATGGTGAACCTGATTCCACCTCTTCTCATGCACCGTACCCTTCAAACAAAATCCATCAAGATAAAAATGTTAGCTTCAAGGCCAAAAAGTAGTAGAAGTAAGGATAAAACTTAAGAGTAACTAGTGTATGCCTTGACTGACTAAATTTTTTTTACTATGTGATCTAATCTAATTACAAGCAATTATATATGATGAGTTTGCTTTATTGATTTTTATATTAATCATTATAAAAGTTATATTAATAATAACTTTTGATTGATTAACAATATAAATTTTTTTATACTTAAATTATAAAAAATATTTTAGATATTCTAAAAGTCATCATTTATAGTGATTTTCGAACTGAAACTTTCTTCGTTTCAATAAATTTTTATAAAATTAGAGTTTTTATTTTAATTTTTTAAAGATTTTTATTTTGATTTTAACTTTTTAAAGATGTTTTTTTAGTCCATACTTAGATATTAAAATAAAATTTTAAATTTTTAAAGGACTAAAAATAAAAAAATAACTTTAAAGAATTCAAATAAAATTATCTTATTTTATAAAAATCAAAATATTATTTAAGTAAACTTTATTTTTTTATGAAAAAAATAGTAAAAAAAACACATTCAAAGAACTGTACTTAAGTTTCCTCATAAAACTAATTATGTTTGTACTAATTAATACACTAGCACACACTCCTTATATACTTGTATACATATTTATTTGATGACACTATGGTCATATTGTAACTAATTTTGTCAGTGGTCTGAATTGTGCACACACCTCACATCTTGCATACATTGTGCAAGTATCTTTAAGGATAAAGAAAAAGAGATTGCTGAATTACCTTTTGTAAACTACAGGAACAATACCAGCTCTGTATTGGGCAATTTGCTGAAAAACAGGTTGAGAAAGATCAAAATGGTGATTGGGAGGGTCACACCAACCACCAGGAGGGCAGAAATTAGTGGCAGTGACTATAATGGTGCCAGGGAGGCACCATTGTGGGTCATTTGCACATTTAATTTGGTAGCATGAGCCACAGCTCAAGCCATTGTTGAACAAGGCAGTGCTAAGTGCTGCTGTATTAGTCCCATATCCTTGACTATACAAGTTTCCATAACCACAAGCCCCACCTACAATATGATAAGATATATAAGTAAAACTTTGGCAAACAAACACATACATTTCTTAGTCACATTTGCCCATACATGCATACAAAGATACATACATACCCATTGTCCCAGAAGCATCACTCCCACCATAGAATGTGGCATGTGCATTGGTCCAACCCCCATTACTCACATAACCATTAGCATATGAGATCATGGAGAGACACCCCAGAAGGAGAAAGCCAACATGAGCCATTTTCCTGCATAAATGCAGCAGAATAGTGTTCACAATTCATTCAGCAATATGGTGCACAAATGGAGCACACTATAATAATTGAAAGAAAACACAAGGGGAGATAATAAATTACAAGAAGTTGAACACTGAATGGAGTTGTTTGGGGAAATAAGGGGGGGGAACTGGAGATGGAATAAATAGAGGTCAGTCAACATCAAAGCCTGGCACAGTTTAGCTGTTGGGACCATGCAAGTGCAAAAAACTGTGAGGGAGTAAGCGGCATTGGGACTCTGTTTTGCGGAAACTGTGCTTTTCAATGGGGATCAAGACATTTACCAAACAGACCAAATGGAATCTTCTGTGATTATTTTTCTTAGATTTAATTATATTTTTCATGTTTATAAAATAATCTATTTTGATTGTATTACTTAAATTATTGACTTTTAATTTTAATATTTCACATTCTATTACTGGACAATTCAAGTTATCTATTAAATAAATTAGACTGATAATACATAATAAAATTAAATATAAAAAAATTCTACGATACTAAAATAAATAAAAAATAATTTAGATAATAAATTTAAAATAAATTATTTTATAAATATAAAAAACATATTTAATTCTTTTTATAAAAAATTATATGTATTCTTTGTAAGAGATAATTTAATCAAGTTAAATAAAATAATTATGATTGATAAGAAAATTTTTCTTTAAATATTTAATGTAGTCAAATACTTAATGTTGAAACTAAAAATACTACTTAAAATAAAATAACTTGTATTAATTGATGATTGCGTTCAATGATGTATTTTTATAATAATATACTTAGCACTTTGTATTTGTTACAAAGAATATTACATAGTCAAAATTATATCTTTGAAACTTTTGTCACCAATAATTTTAAAATTTTCTAAAATCTGTTAACTATATTATGTAACACACTTCTTTTAATACATTTTCTTATTAATTAAAACTACAAAAATTACACCGCTGTAGTTAAGAAGTATGATCTAAATGATTTTTTTATTTTTTAATAAATAATATATTTTAAAAAAGTGTATTAGAACATGTTACTATTGTTTGTGGCTTTTTTTAATAAAATGTTTAAAAAAAGTTAAGGAGAAAAAAAATAAAAGATTGATAATCAATTTATATGATTGATTGTGTTATTCATATTTTTCATTTAAATATGTTGTGGATATAATAAAATAATTGAAAATTTATTTTGATTAAAAAAATATTTCATATTTAATTTAAATTTTAATATTTTAAAAAAATCTTAATGTGAGCCACAAACTTATCTAATTATTGCAGACTGGGACGAATGTGAATAGTACAAACTTAAACAGATAGATTATTTATTTAACCAATTCTAATAAGGAGGGATAAAAAAAATATTTTTAAAATTGAAAAACTAAAATAATTTTTTAAAAAAAATAATCATGATCTAAATTTGAGGAATAAAAACATATTTAAGTATAAATTATAAATTCTTGATTTATATTACTTGATATTTAAAATTAATGTGCAATGATTAATAAATATTTAGTAGATATAAAATGTTGTGGTATTTAAAATATTCTTATTTAATATATCTCATTATTTGTAATAAAATAATATTTTGATAAATATTAAGTAAAGATATAAATGAAAAAGAAAGTAATAACGACTTTAGATTTTATAAAATATTTTACCCAAAAAGGCTAGTCATATACCCAACTTTTTTTTTTATATATATAATATCAATAACTTTGAAAAAAAACCTAAAACATCAATAAATATTTCACTCTTTTCGTGACAGTGAGGTGCATTCATTGGGTGCGAGTAAGACCGTTTTGTCATCTATGTATAAATTACAACAAACACAGTTCCGACCAATTTTTTCACTTTGTCTCTCTCCATTTTCGCCAAGCAAATATAAGGATCCTAATAGTTATTCCTCGATGAAGAGAATTATAATAACTCACTTTTTAACATATTTTTTAATATATATTTTATTTATTAATAATTTTTTTTAAAAAAAATTACAAATTCAGACCTACAAAAATTTTATAAATTTTAACTAACAAAAGAAAATATATTCAAAAGAGTATGTTAATATCCTTTCTCATTCTCAATTTCAGTCTTCATCAAATTATTCAACTTCCAATATTTTTAACTTCAAGGTGTAGGAAGGAGGGTCTTTGCAGGAGCTTTTTCACTGATTCACATAATTATTAAATTAAAATTATTAAATGAAGATCAAATAATTCATATTATATTTGGGTAAGTCGTGATTTGAACTATTCAATCTCCATCCAACTATTATAATTCTTTGTTTGTGTAAAAGTATGAAATATATATTAAAAAATATGTTCATCCAAGGAGGGCCACTATGTACAAATACAATGTGCATCCATATATTGCTGGAGCCCTCTCGTCCAAAGCACACAAGACACAGTGGTTTATGGTGCAATCAATATAGATATCTATCCTATCATTATCAATTCCAAAGATGATTAAATAAAGATACCATTATCATAGTTATTTTTATAATTTAGATTTTAAGTCTAATTTAACCTTAAAAATTAGTTTACAAAAGTGAAAAAATACTCCTACTTAATTATATATATTATTTTAATCACATCACACTAGTTGATATAAAATTTTTAACACTTATATTTTTTTTATACATTTTTTATGTTAAGAATTAAATTTCTCAAACATAAAACTTGTAAAATTAAATATCTACAAACAATATAAAAATATTTTGATACTGAATAACTTAATAAACTTAACAATAATTACTAAAATAAATTTTAATATACCATATTGTAATTCAGTTTTTAACCTAACTTAATCTCAAAGACAATGTTATGAGATAAATATTACCTCTTATTTATATTCATTAGTATAATCATATCACAAACTAACATAAGATCTTGAATGGATATAAAGAAATTATTACATCATTACAATATCAATCAATCTTCATATAATAGATGAAGTTTTTTAGCTTTTTCTTTCATAAATTAAAAACTTGATTACGAGGTATATGAAATTGGCTTGAATGATAGAAACATGAAATAGCAGAGTATGTAATAATGTCTCAACGGTTATGTCTACGTCTCTACAATACAATGGGGTAGTTAACAGAACAGAGGACTTCCTGCAAAGACATATATGTTTGGCTGGCATGCATGCAAAGGTGCTCTTCATTAAATTCAAGCATGTGGTATTTATCCACATCTGCAGACACTATATCTACTTGTCACTGTTATACTATGCTCATGATATTGATACCACATACTTGAAGATTAACAACAAATTAATTAATAACTGCATGCGTCTTTGAATTTATTTATTTTAAAGAAATTATATATTGTGTATTTCTAATTTTTTTAAGATAGTTAACATTTACAACTTATGTAGATATAATTAATCAGAATCAAATGGAAATAACTTGTTTGAAAGGGTAATTCTTCTGTTGTCTATTCTTTTAGTCAATTTTGTTAAGTTGATTTTGATTATTTAAAAATGAATTTTTTTATTAAAAGAGAAAATATTTATTGTAATAAAAATTATAATAAATCCTTTTCTTTTTAGTGAATCATTTTCAGTTTTTGTTGTTTAAAATCAACCTTTAAATGTTAACAAAATTATTTTTTCAATCTTAAAATTTGAATTTTATTTATTTTTATTTTAAAGGAAACCAAGTTTCTTCTTACTTAAATTATTTACAATTATATGCCAAAAAAAATTTACAATTTGATAGAAGAATTAAAAAACAATCATCTCCTTAAAATAATTATTGAAATTAAACATATGTATTTGGGTAAATAGCTTAATTAAGTACTTATCATATAAGCACTTATGTATAAAAATATTTGTAATAATGGAATAAGAAATAAGTTGGAACTATTTTCATATAAATTATACTTTTTTCCCCTAAACTATCCTAATCGAAAAGTTAATTGAAATAAACTTATAAAACAGCAACTTATCATGAATTATTTCTATAAACGCTTCTAAACCCTTATATTATAAGATAAACTCAATTAAACAGAAAACAAATGATGGGACACAGTGCAAATGGTTAATTAACTTCATGCATCCAATTTAAATTATGCATATATAAAATGCTAAATAGCGAATGAAAATTGAACTCACCCCAATGGAAGAGAAGTTCATTTCGTCGGCAGAGTGCAATGAAGTCCCTCAAGTTCTGGCTTAGTAGGGTCAGCTCAGACAATTCAAAGTACTTTTTCACATGGAAAGGATAAGGATCTTTAGCCCTACCACCAATCCATCACTTTGCAAGATCTTTTTCCATGTTTCTAATTTGCATTTTTAGAACACATAAAAAGTAAATAAATAAATAAATAAATAAAAACTAGTTCTTATTAGTAAACCTAACATGCTCCTTAACTCAAATTACATGTGATTGGAATCATGTCGCTTCATCTTTTACCTCTCACATCAACATTATTAAGTAGTTACAAAATAAGTTGCATATAGGGGTCAGATTTAGGAATAAGATATTTATACACAAAAATAACCACTACTACACTTACCAAGTTTGCACGCATTATTAAATGTATGTATATATGTGATATGATCTGAATGCAATTTATATGACCAGATCTTTTTGTCTCCACACACCAATGTAATAACGACCCAATAACTTCCCGTAAGGTATGGAAATGTGTCTATTTTATGTGTCTTGTCAATGAAAAATTCCAACGGGATAGTAAATTTGATTTTTTTTTTGTTACCAATTAGTTGGCCTTAATTCATGGAAGTAAAGGGTCCTTTGATGAAGCAATGTTTACTAGAAAGGGAGAACGTATCTTTGGACTAGATTACGTGGGACTCAATGTCTATGTTTCCATATGTCGCCAACGTGCGTGTGACAACTCTTACACGAAGAATACTATAATATCCAAGTTTAAATAAAACGAAGTCTCAGTAGTAAATTTGTGGAGTTTTAGGAATCTGCGTCGAGGAATAATAAATGAACATAAATCTTATTCTATGCTATTACTTTCACTACATGCAAGAATTTTTCGAATTTTGCATGGATTACTTACTATTCAACTATTCAAATCTAGAATGCATCATTGTCAAACTCTCGAGTTAATTTTTAAATTCTTATGAATTTACGAATTCATTTATATGTTGTGGGTTAACTTGTTAGTAAATTTTTTTTTTTTTTTTTTTTTGTAAATTTAGAATCGACATTGTATAAATTCTTATTAACTTGTGAGTTTAAGTATGCGTTGGTGAATTTGTTAGTTAAAAAATATTAACTTCAAATATATTTATTTTAGTGATTTTTTTTTGTGTTTCAAATTGTTTGTTTTATTTTGTATATAATTTTTTTTAAAAAAAGAAGCAAACCCTTGCTTCTTTTAATTTGTGATCTAGAAATGAAGATTTTCCAAACACATATTTCTTTCTTTTCTCTCTCAATCTTAAATTGTGATTTTCTTTCTTTGACGCAATCTGTTTTTGTTTCAATCTTACAGTTTCACTTGTAAATCGATTCTGTTACGATAAAGGTGTCATTCTATTTTAGTTAAGACTTTATTTCTGTTTTAGTGTAACCTATTCATCCTAACTATAATTCTTTTCCAATCTATTGTGAGTTAGTGACTAATTAAGTTTTTCGTTGATTTCTTGGTTGTCTCTATTATTGGCTGTTTTGTTCATGCAATGTATTACATTTTACTAATTTTAGTGATTTTATATGTTAAAGTTTATTATTTTTTCTTGTGTTTGATATTAATATCATAAATTTTAGTAAATCATGTTATTTATAGGTATTTTATTATTTTTAATATGAAGTAGATTCTTATAAATTTACTAGTTAAATTTATGAGTTGAGTTTATAAATCTCACTGTAGATTCTTAAGTTTGATAATCTTGTTAGAACGTGTGTTTTAAGTTTTATTTATCGAGATAAAATATGGACATGTATTATTTTCAAACAATTCTAAATTGCATGAATGTGTGAATGTACTTTATACTTAACTGCAAGGTCATAAGGTGTTTACAAGGACATGGCCAAATGACTAGCGTTATGACTTTAAGGACTGGCTACTAAACCAACATGGGATTTTACATCATAAATTTAACGCCTCCAATGTTAGAATGATGTATTTTAGATGATAAAAATAGTTATAACTACTTATTTTAAAAAAATAATGTTGACATTGTTATTTTCGTTTCTTACAATGTTGACTGTATCTTTTGTTCGAAAGCTCCAAAAAATTTAAAGGCTCCAAACATTATTATTATTTTGCTTAAGGAATCGTTGTTTAATTTCCATTGACAACAATAATGAGACCCACATCTTCTCTTACACGAGTTGAATACAAAAATTTGATTGTTCTTTTTTGTTTTCATTTAATCTAATAAAAATTCAATTCCTTCTTCGAAAATATCTCTTTTTTGTTCCAAATTTATTTTAGAGTTTACTGTCCTTTAGTTTTTAAATTTTTTAAAAGTTTTAGTTTTAGTCTTTAAACTTTTATTATTAATAAAGGAGTGAAAAGAAATTAAAAGACTAAAACTAATAAAAAAGAATTAAAGACTAAAAACAGAAGTTCTAAATAATTTAGAGAATTAAAAATATTAAATCGTAATTAAGAGAAGCTCTGCATCTAATTCATCAGAAGAAAACAGCCTAGCTAAATCTTACCCCAATTACTGATTGCCTCCTCATCCCAATCCTATTTAATTGAATTTGAAAATACGTTAGAACTTTGCAATCGACGTGTTTTACAGCTACAAATTCATTAATTTCTAATGGAAATGTAGGCGGAAACTATGAAGGATTTAAAATGTGAAGGAATTAAAGAAACAAAATTCATAAACTAATCCAATTTAATCAAAATTGAAAATTTTGATCTAAAAAATCAAAATCTGAATGAAACTAAAATAGAAAAAGAATAAAATTATAATACTTCTCATGTTTACATTTTTATTTCTTATATAATTATTATAAAATTATCACATAATTTATATTTATTTATAAAAAATATATTTAATTAAAGATAAATTTTTAGTAACTATTTGATAAAGGTAAAAAAAATAAATTATTAAGTTGTGTGAATTTACTTTTAATAATACATATTTGAAGAGTTAACTTTCTATAGAAAATGACTTTTTACATTGACGTAGAATCAATATAGAACATCATTTTATCGTGCTAAATATTATATGAAATATAATTTTTTGCAGAAAATATGTTATTTAATATGTATTAGAGTATGAACTTGTGTAATGTAGGTTTTGGAAGTAAAATGACATATTTTTTTTATATTTTTAAAAGTATATTAAATATTTTATATATGTTAAAAATATTTTTTATGATTTATATATTTTAAAATAAGATTCTAATTTAGTAAAATGATCCTATTTTTATATTATAAAATTATTTTATATATATGAAAATTAAGTGACAATAATTTTAATTTTTATTAAATATTTTCAACGAATATTAAAAATTTACAATGATTTAATTTGATATAAAATAAGTTAAGTTCATTATAAAAAAATTGTATGTTCATTTTTAAATTAAAGTTTGAATAAGTAATTTAAGCAATTCTTAAAAGAGTAATTCAAATAAATAATTAAAAAATTTATGAGTCCTAAAATTTAGTAAATTTCTGTAGAAACTATAAATATAATTGTAATATCCAATTATTTTAATGTAAAGTTTTTATAAAATTTCTAGTCCTTAATATTTTTAAGTATGAAAATTTTTTTATTTGAACAAAGTAATATATTTCAAATATTTTTATCAAATATAAGTTATTGATTTAAAATTATTATAATAAGATAATTTTTATCTTCATTCATCGGTAGATATAAACAACTAAAATAACAAAGAAAAATTATATGTTTTAGATAAAATGATCACCTAATAATAATTAACTAAAATATTTAAATAACTCATTAAATATATCAAAATATTTTATGTTTATACATTTTATAAATATTACTAAAATATTTTCTATATTATTAATGAGATAAATATGATACAATTTAAATATTTTATAATAAAATTACATTAGCTAATTTAATAGTAATAAATAAAATTATATCAAAATAATTTCAAAATTTAGATAAATTTTCAAACAAAAATGATGTATGAACAATACTCATTATTAAAAATATGTTGTCCTTTCTCATCTAAAGAAAAAGGAGAATCAAATTGTTTTCATGTATAATATGATTTCTTAGGATGGTTTTATTTATTTAGAGAAGAAAGTGTAAAAGAAAGAAAATTTTCCATGGTTGTATTTTATCAAATAAAAAAGAGTTTCTTAAATGAGTTAATAAAATAATACATTAAATACTCAAATTAAAAATAATTTTTTAATGTTATTTGAATTTAAAAGTTATAGTAATATTTGAAGAGTCAAATGAAACTTATTAAATGCAATAGTTTAAAACTGTCTTCTTTATCTTAATTTTGGGTGAAAAATTAGTCACAATTCTTCTTTTTTATATATAAAGATATAAAAATTTAAATTATGTATTTTATTTTATAATAATGAAAATATAATATCTAAATCAGTTTAAATATAAACTTTAATTGGAACATATATATTTTTTTATTAAAATTAATATCACAATGAATAAAAAATTAATTAAACAATAAATCAAATTTGAGTACAAATTTAATTTATATGATAAAATAGAAATAAATGTATAAATGAATTTTAATATTTTAATATATTATCATGTAATATTTACTAAATTTTTTTACCGTATAGTTAAATCTATACTAATTATGTTAAAAAAATCAATTTTTTGGTAAAAAAATATTTAAAAATTTTGGATGAGAATGTATTATAAAAAATATATTCATATTGAAAGGATAATTAATACAGTAAAAGAATTATGGAAAATTACAAACATTAAAATAAAATATACTTTTTTTAATAACTCAATGTTAACATGCTTTAATACAAAATGTTTACTTTATAGTTTTATTTATTTATTTATAATTTAATTTTTAATTATTTTAAAAAAATATTAATATGAAATAAGTCTAAATTTATGAAAATATAATTTGATTTTTATTTTTTATAATAAATATAAATTAATTAGGTAAATTGATAATAAAATTTTCAATTAATTATTAGTTGTTTAATAAGACATAAAATAATATTCATGTAATAAGTATGAAGTAACATGACATGAGTACTTTTGCTTTGGACGGAAAAATATATATAATTTTTTTTCTTTATATTATGAAACATACTTAAAATTTGTTTATATTTTAATTTTTTTTATTATGTTTTATTTCTTTAAACTGATTGGTCCATCATATATATAATTTTTTTCTTTCAATTTTTTGTCTCTTATTTCATATAATATAATTTTTTACGTTTTTAATATTTAAGTAACAATTTAAAATAGACTTTGTTTATGAAAATAACTATCAGAATAGAATAATAAATAAATATTTAAATATAAAATTTTCATTTATTTAAAAAAGTAACAAATGAATAATTTTTTAAAATTTAAATAAAAAATCATTTCCATAAATATTTTAGTATATAATTTATTTATAAAAACAATTGAAATGATTTTTGTTAATGAAATTTAAAAAATAAAAATAGTGCAATGATGAATAACTTGACAATATATATAAAATATTCATTTATTTATATAATTAATAAATTTTAATTAATTTAATTTAAATAATATAGTAATGATTGATTTAATTTAATAGAATATTTATAAAAATTAATTATAATTAAATAATATTTATTAAAACAAAAAATATGTAAAATGAAGAAAAAATTATATTATATTATACTGTGTGTACAAATAATTATAATCAATAATTATATTTTATATAATATATAAATAGATATATTATATAAATAAAAAAGAAATTGATGGATGGAGTATTTAATATGTTCAGTTACTTTAAAAAGTATTAATTAAATTACTTTAAAAGTAAAAAAATATACTTAGAAGAAATTATTACCTTAAAATTACAAACGTCATTTATTATCTTTACTTCTTAATAGCTTAAAAAAATTACATTTTTTTTTCAATTGAAGTAATAGAGTTTGAATATAACTCCACACAAACAATCCAAATAATATTAATAAAAGTGAATTAATTTTATATTTTTAATACAATAAATTATTGAATATTTAATATCTTTATTTTATCTAATATGATAATGATATCATTAATGTTTCTTTTATTTAAAAAAATTATTAAATAATTTTTTATATTTTTATATATAATCAAAAGTGGATGCACACCCTGTTTGGTATAAAGAAAAAAAAAAAGATAGATGAAAATTAAAAAAAATATAAAAATAAGTGAGAATTAAACTAAAAATAAAATTATTTTATTGAGAAAAATAAATAATAAATGATAAAATATAAAAAAATAAATAAAAATAGATGAAAAATAATAATATGGGTCTCACTATTCTTAAATTTATTTTTATTTTATTTCTCTTTTAAACATACCAAATTTTTTTCATTCACATTTCTCTCCAAATTTCTTACTTATCAAACAAGGAATTAATAATAAAAAATCCAAATGGCCATTCAATCCAAATGAAACAAAAAACGAACCACACATTTTTAATAAAAGAAAAAATCTTCTACGTTAGATTTCACCAAAATTACTGAATTAATCCCAAAATAAACAATAAAAAATTAATTTGAATGTTTATTTTTTTAATTTTCATTCAATCATATTTTGTTATATAGACTTTTACAATAAATTCTTTAATAGTAATAAGGATAATTTATGATTAGTTGTTAATATAAAAAAAATATTAACAAAAAAAATCAACCAAATAGAACTTTAAAAAAATAAAACCATTGTAATCCAACACACCTATACCTAGCTAGTATGTAAATTGTAACGAACATCACTCAAATAAATTATTCTTACATACAACCAATCCTTTATTTTACTTGAAGTTTCAAAAACCATCCTTTGTTATTTTAGTATAATTTATGTGAATTGTTTGTCTAACTTTTTTTATACAGACATTTAATAAGAATTCGTTCAATTAATACATTATATTAATGAATAGAATAATGTGTCAATAGATGAACCTATTAAATGTCCGTGTAAAAAAAATATTGAGAATGTATATACATTAAATTCTAGCTATTTTGGTGATGTTTTAGTTTCAAGAATCATGGACTTTTTGAATCGCTGCAAATATTCAAACTTAAACAATTTTCTAATTTTTGGACCACAAAAATTTTCTAATTAAGCTTTCTTCCAAATTTAACATTTTAAATGTATGGTACTGGTGGGTTTTTCTTTATTTTTTATTTTTTATACGTGTATTTAACTTGTCATTTGTTTTAACTCTCGCACGTTTATTAAATTCATTTCTCCTTCAATATATATTATTTTCTTTCTATATAGTTTATTTTTGTTAATTTACTCAGATAAGGAAATCAAAATAAATTAACGCATTTATTTCTTACTCCGTAAAAGAATACACCTTATGAGGACAACTTATTATACATGTCTGAAATTAACAATTATGTTGTAAAAACTTATTAAATGCAGGATATGTTGAGTAATAACACCACCACTTAGCAAAATTGGAGAAAGGTGCCCCATCAAAATTGTGAGAATCATTGGCCATTACCTCATTTTAATTTAATCTTTTAATTCATACATTCACAAATTCAACTGGCTATCAGATAATGGCTATATATTTTACTTGTCCCTTTCCAATGATATATATACTTAGTGTCTACAATTTTTTTATTTACTCAGAGTTTTTAAAAGGTTTGAGTAGTCAATATGGAGTTCTGGAAAATGCAACTTGCGGACACCTTCAAATCTATGAAGGAAAAGGTCTTTCTCTAAACTCCTCGATACTCATTGTTTTTAATTTGTTTCTAGACTTGTGTGGGTTGACAGACACCCTTGATTTCATAAATTTTATGTACTTTTATGGTCAAGCTAAATCTTGTTGAAGATGAAATTTTCTCATCTTGTTCTATATTTTTTTCCCTCTTTGATGTTAGGGTTTGGTGGATGACCAGTTCACTTTTGTCTACTCGTTGAAAGATAATGTCAAAGATCATTTCTATGTCGAAATAATACCAGAATTTTGCTGTGATGTCCAAGATGGCTTGAAAGTTTTAAAGCAAATAATGTAATTTTAATTTCTTTGTTCTTACAGAATATCATATTTTTATGAAAAAAAAATTAAGTATTGTTTTATAGGTATTTTTCTATGTTGTTTTCAATTAAAACACAATTATAGTAATTTGTACACTTGTTTGCGTTTTATAGAAAAGCAATAAAAAAAACCTATCAATTAAATAATATATAAGTTTTGTCCTATTCTGATATGCTCATTTTAAAAAAAAAAATTGATATTTCCATGTTTTCTTTAATGTAGGAATGATAAGGATTTTAACTACAAGCTTATGAAAGAGTACGTATATAAAATAAAAGGCGGTTGTTTAAGGTAATTGTTTTAATATTTACATCTTGGTTTTGACTAGTGCAATGGTACATAGGTCAGACCTCTAATATGATAGTTGTGTAATATTTTCTACGCACTTAATTTTCGATGATATAAACTCTCAAGTCAAATCACAAAATAAAATAAAAAAAGCATATAAAACAAAAAGAGTCAATTCATATGCTCAAGTTTAAATAGATCCTTACGCACACGCACGCACAATTTCAATTTTATTATTTATTTATTATTATCCAAATAATTTAATTATTATAACAATTAGTTTGTAGTTTTAGTAATTCTAAGGGAAAACAAAAACAAAGTTATTGTAGAAAAAAATTCAAATATAATCAAAATGTGTCTTCCTTATAAAACTTAGGTAAAGTCAAACGAGTATCTATAGAACTAGATTTAATTCTCATGCCTATTTCCTTCAAATTTGTTAAATTTAATGTTAGGACTAGTGTGCCTTTGTTTGGTAATCCAATATTGCATAATAGGTTTTATTGTTTTGGGATGTTAATACATCTTATTTTTAGGTATTAATCATAAGACAAATTCCAATATATTTTCTAATTAATGGTGAAGATTTAGTTTAAATTTATTACATACAATTTTGAATATTTAACCAAACAGAAGTACAGTAAAGGAGTATATATAATTTTTTATTATCTCAAGTGTAATTAAAGTTTACAAAAACTTCTTAAATATATCATTTATACTTGTCAAACTGACAAATAGCCATCAATGACCTTGTTAATATATCTAGTACAGAATGGAACCGTGAGGCAAGCCAAAAATTAGACATATTTTTTTATGTAAAAAAAAAGAAATAAAATGGTAGATTTAAAAATTTTCATTTCTAAACTAATATTTATTTGTGTATCTCAGTTTTGGGGCATGTGGAATGACACAAGCACTTATTGAATTTGAACGCGCTATTGATGCGGGCTCTAAAGAAGAGTAATGAACACCTAAACCTATCTATTAGATAAACTTAAATCCTATATGTAATAGCACATATTCAATGAACAAGAAACAAATTCCATACAACACTGAAGACAAAAATCTCTTTGTAGGTGTTTGAAGGCACTGAAACAAGCTCAGAGTGAATTTACTGATTTAGAAGAAAAGCTCCATGATTGCCTTAAGGTAATTTATTTTATATAGAATTTTCAGTTAAAAATAACTCATGAATAATATGCACATATTTTTTCCTTGTCAATTTAAACTACATGTAACTCTTCAGAATTTTTTAGGCTGAGAACTGAGTAATTATAGAGATCCAATTAATTGAAGACAGCAACAGGTGGATTTTAATTTAATCCCAAACCAATTTAAGTTTGACCATAGTATTAAAATGCTGTTGTCACGATAACATTACAATTAAATCTTCAAGATTAGGGTTGACACTGTTACTTAAGGGTTGCTTGAGGTGTGTTATTTTACTAAAAAAATTTATTAGGGCAAGAGCGAATAATTGAGTTATTTAAGTTGAGGAGGAGACTCACACACTAATCAAAAGTCTCTTTACATATGTAAAATGTTAGTATTAGCACATATAATCGTTTTTAATTTCAACTGGTAGGGCAAAGTAATTATAATGTTAATATTTTATTAATATTTTCGTATTCCGATCTTTTAATGTTTTGGTTAGTATGCACATTTGTTCCTTTAGTCTTTCACTTATAATTATCATTGCATTGATATCGTATAATCTTTATTATGTTCTTACTGTGAAAACTTTTTTGGTTATATAGCTTGAAAGAAGATTAGTTGTCTCAGCTACCGAGGAAACCAATATGTGAGAGTCAACTTGCTGCACTCTATTGCTTAAATTTGTGGCTGTCAAATATTGTGTAAATCAATCTGAATAGATTGATTTTCGTTTTTCTTTGTAGTAAGGATATTGCGTTTTATTTAAAACATCTATGACTTATGCCAAATTGTTATGGCAATTATTACTGTGTTTGAATTTAATCGTATGTTATTTTGAGTCTCGTTGATAAAAACATATGTTAAAACACCACCCGTGTAATCAATGTGAAGGGATTATGTGGGAGTCAATTTTAAATGGTTTTATTGACAAGAATGTTAGCTGTTTCTATCTGAGTGATGCGCAGAATGCCTTCACTTCAATTTTTTAATAGAAAACCTATAGTTTTTCAGTAACCTCTGACCTCCTTTATGACATGAGAGTAATTTATAGATAGATTCTTTTAATGTGAGGTTAATTAAGGGGGGGAAAGAGTCAATTATAATAACTAGGCAGAAAATTCTATCAGCTTAAACCACCAAAACAATTTCTTATTAGAATAAAGGTTACAATCTCAATATTCGATAAATTTTATATATAAAAAAAGGGTATACATGAATTTATTCTTGAAATTTAATGGGATTATACACTTTATAAAAAAAGGTATTACTTTTTAATACAAAGCATCGAGTAATATTTATTCGTTAAATGTATTATTTGACATAGTTATTTGATAGAAATTAGTTCGTTTTAATTATTCAATAAAGGGAACTTTAGAAATAAAAAATAATTGGAGGGGCGAAAAGCTAATTGGAGTATATAGACACTCTCGCACTACCTAAATATAAATAAGTGCTTAAATATGTTATTAAAACACCTTTTATTTGATAATTTTTTTTATGTATTTCGAATTTGATTTTAATTTATTTTAATGTAAAAAATTTCAGGACTTAAGTTAAATTTTACATTATTATTGCTAACTGTTATTTTAAAATATACTAAAAGTACTATCTAAGGATTACTTAATATTTTGTATTAAATATTTATTATTACCTATAAAAGATAAATATTATTTTTTCTTAATATAATAAATATTTTATTTTTACTAAATATTTTTTATGTTAATTTGTTTTAATTGTTTACCAAGGTCCTTAAGATAATTATTTTCATTTTTCATTACATATTTAATTAAATTCAACTTTACATAATACACCGTGAAAAGTTCACTGCTCAAGTTTGAATCCGACTCTTTTAAAACAAGAAACTCACTTTGGAGGAGTTGGAACATGCATGTATGACAAAATCAACATTTAATATATTGTATACATATACACAAAAACATGCACGTATCGGAACATTAATTGTTTATTTTCTCATCAACCACTGAGACTATTTATATTACATTCAAAAAAGTTGAATCTCCCAAGCATAATAGATTTACAAATGGATTCAATTTTAAAATGAGTAACTTATGTTAAAAAGAAAAATCTTAATTATTAATGTGAAAATCAATAGATTATATTGTATGTGTATACATAATATATTATGAATAGATTGAAATATTAACCATTGATTTTTTTATTTATAACTAATATTACTTCCTTTATACAGTAAAATTATATGGTAAAATTGGATAGCTCAAAACATATAATTTGTAATTTAGAGATCAAATTTCAGAGTTGATTTATGAGTAAGAAAGTTATTAACGTACATCCTAAATTATCTATTCAAAAAATGGTCATTTATTAATCTTGTATTATCTCTAAATTAATTGTCTATTTTTTTTAAATGCATCGTTTTATCTATATTTAATAGCTAAATAAGCTTTGTTTTGAGAAATAAATTTAATCACCACATTATTGGCACATTAAAATTTGACAATTTTTTAAAATTTTAATAAAATGGTGAGTAGAGTAAAAAAAAATAGAAAAAAAATAATGATAATAATTATATTAATTTAATAGAGTAATCTTTTGATAGAAATAAAATTATTTAAAATGTTCTTGACACATCTGAGATAGATCATTGATTTTGCTTGAATTATGGTTGACATTAACCAAAATAGATCTCTATGCAAATTTAGGTTTAAGATCTCCTTATGGCAGTGAAATATTCTAGATGATGCGGGCATATTTGCCCTACCGCCATTATACTACGTTCATAGTGTGAATAGTTTTTTGAAATTGTCAATATAATGGAATAATATGATTTAATAAAAAACAATTCCATCTTTCAGAATTTTATAGAAATTTTTTATTAATTATCTAGATTTCGAAATTGCTTATTTTTATTTCAGTCATAATAATAAGTAACTCATGGACAACTATTCTTAGCTCCTACTCTACTCTCTGAAAGGAAAAATGTGCACTTAAGGCGGGTTATCATCAGAGGAATGGGACTTAAATCAAGTGCAAAGTTTAGAGTGGCATATGTTGTTCGAAAAGACAAAGATTTTGTCATGAACATAAATGGGTCACATTGCTGGATCAGGTCTTAATCTTGGAAGGCACAAGTATTAGGGTAGTTATGTTTCTTTCTCTGACTCACACCTCTTAAATGGGTTTTATTCAAAGTGCAAAACCATTATCTTTCTCTGATTACACTTAATGATATTCATTTATTGCCTCCATTCTCTTGATGGGATTTATCTGCATGTCAAAGTTCCAATATCTCATCTTTGTGTATATTGCTGCCTGTCATGCTTGCTGATCTGGGTTTTGTTACATTTGGTTTATTGTTTTTTTTTTTCAATCAGCTAAAGGCAATATTATAAAAACTGATGTACCAATGGTACTGAATCGTCTTACAACTATATACATCCAGCACCTTTCCTTCTTACAATAATAATAAAAATGAGATGTTATAATTTATTTATGACACCAGTGACTCATAAATACATAATAACGTCCTACTTACAGCCATTAACTTTATCCTACCAACCAAATTCTAAGCCTATATTTTGTACTCTTCCGTGCCCATAATTGTTCGAGCACCAAAAACTACTTGGCTTCCCCTGTTTCGCTATTGTCATCTGAAACATTCTTTATTACTTTAAGTAATGTAATATATAGTGGAGTAAATTTTTTTTTTTCAAAAATTAAATGTTAATGATGTAATTTTAATTAAATTTCTAAAAATGTAAAATAATTAGTATTTATTTTAACTAGCAATCAAGTGTAATTGTATATTAACTATTTTTATTCATTATTATTATTATTTTTAATTAGTATCATCAATTCAGTGATAGTTTAAATTTGATTACATGACATTCATTTTAGAAAATCAAAATTCAATATAGATTATATAGGATATTTTGTTAGAAATTAATTTTTAATGTTAAATATTTTGACGGGAAATCATTAACATTTAATGTTTTTAATTTTCCGTTATATCAATAATTTTGTTAATCTGGAAATTGATCTCAAATTCAAAATTATTTTAAATGTTTTAATTACATGTGGATGCAATTGATAAATTACTACCATTTTCAAATTCAAAACAGAATAATATATTATTGAAAATAAACAGTACATTCTCCATTTTTCCTTTTAGATTTGTATATTACTTTTTTATTGTACTATTTACTGGAGTGGGATAATATTTTATTTCACAATTTTCTTTTAGCGACTACCTTTTTCAGATTCAAAACAGAAAATTTATTCTTGGAGATAAGCAACACGCTCTCCATTTTTTTTTCTTTTATATCTGTATATTACTTTTTTAATTCTATTATTTACTGAAGTGAGGTAATTTTTTTCATGATTTCCTTTTAATATCAATAATATGAGTTATTTTTTCATTTTTAATTTTTTTTATTTCTCTCTCTTGGACATTAACTAGCTAATTAAATTAAATATTTTAATTTTATTTTTTATTTAATTCTTTTCCCTATCACACTTTTTACATGTCTTTTTTGTTTCTTTTTATATCTTTTCTTATTTTTTTCGCATCTATCTTTTTTATATAATATTTTTTCACTCTCTCATATTTTTTTCTTTTTACTACTAATTTATGTTTTCTCCTTCAATTTTAAGATATTAATTGTTTTACTTCTTTGTGTGGTAAATTTTTTTCTCTCATTTTTTATCTCTTTTTTTTTTTTTATTTGTTTTGTGTTTATAATATTATAAATGAAAATAAAAACCCATGTTAACCTTAAAGTGTATGGATGAAACGATAAGACTAATTAAAATATGTCGTCACCAATTATGTAGAGAAATATTTAGATAATTATTTTACATCTATGGATACGAAGGTATACAAGACTAGACATGGAGTTTTCTTACATGTAAGAAAAGATAATTTGATGATAACATAAATGATAATGAGTATGATAAAAAGGATATTTTTATACATGCATGTCCTATAAATAAATCATTTAGTTTAAGCATTATTTTTTACTCGTTTTATATTTTTCTTTTTTTCTCGTTCAAATTTTTATAAGCATAAAGCAACTAGAATATTTACAAATATTATTGATAAACCCTACAAGACAACTAACATATATTGTCTTGTTTATAAATAATACATGTTTCTAACTATTGTGTAGAAAATAACACTACTCTTTAATTATATACACACACATACTCATTAATATTAATGATATGTATGTTTTTAATGTGATATTTTATTAATGTCCTCAGCCTTAATTTATATGAAAGAATAATATTTAATATTCTTTATAAACTAGGAATGTTAGTACATGAGATAGGATTGTCATTAAAATTATTTTAGAAATTTTTTAATAAAATTAAATTTATAAAATAAGAATAAAATTTAAATATTGATTTCACAAAATGTAAAATGCTTCAAATTCTTAAAAAAAACACATAGGCTAAACATAATATTTATATAAATATAAACAACATTAATTAATAAATAATTAACAACTTACTTAGATTAAATTATGGATAATTCAACATTTAGAGTTGGGAAAGAATTTCTTTTACGATCACATATAAAAATTCTCAAATTTTTTGACAAAGTCATAATTAAAATTATATATATAATTAGTCATGAAAAAACATATGAAATTAATAAATTTTAATATGTTTTTTCTACATAATTTTTTTAACGTATTTAAAAGATTGTTATTGACTTTTATTTATGATCATTGTAAATTAAATAATATAAAAAATAATTTGAGTCCATATTTAAAGAAACCATATTATAAAATATAATCAGTGACAACCTTGCAACAAAAACTTAATTATCACTTAATTTTTTCAATATTAATTTCACTTCAATTTTATCTTTTTAAGATTTATCATATATGAACAAAATATTTAAAAATTATTTTTGTGTGTAAAAAATTTATTTAATATTACAAACCTTGAACAAATAATTTTATATTTTTGTATTGTTTTTCTTTTATAACATAATTTTTTTAATCTTTATGATTTTTAACTTTTATTTATTATAATTTATTTTTTGATTTTGATAAATTATTTTATAAATTTTTAAGCAATATTTAACTTTTTTTTTAATTTTTGGATATGTTTATAATTTATATTTATGTTAATATTGATAATTTATTTTAAAATTATAACAACTATAATTTGACTTTTGTATTAATATAATATTATTTATTAATATTAGTATTTAAGTACAAACATTTTTATATATTATATTAATTTATTTTATTTAATAAAATCTTTATATTTTATTTTTTAATATAATTTTCATGATTTAATTTATACATTTTTAATGGTTATAAAAAAATATTTTCACTTTTCAATTTTGTAGTTTATTATTTCATTGTTATATAAGAACATATTATTATAACATCAATTTGTTATGTAAACTGGTAAATATAAATTAGGATTTTATTATATATATATATTCATTATAATAATCGTATTTTTTATATTAAAGTATGATAATATTATTTTAAATAATAAATCATTAATGATCAACGTTGACAAATTTGATGATGAGATTTTGGTCTCCGATCCAATTATCCTTCCAAAATTTAATTATATATCATTTTCCTATTTTTCATTCCACCAATACTTAATCATTTATTAATATTTACTCCTCCACAAATATCATGAAAATCTCCACTAATTTGAAGATTTTTTAGAAAAGTTTTCTTTTCTTATCCTCTTCATCCCTTGTTAGTATGAATTTGACAAAACTCAATCCAAAAATTGTCTCGTACCTATATGAAGATCATGATTAGGAAATAGTCAGAAATTAAAGGAGATATTTAACATTTATTATTAGGATATATTATTTTAATGTTTATTTTCTTTAATAAAATCATAATCCTATTTTATCTTTTCAAACAAGATTATGATTTGTTTATGATTTGCTTTCTGTTATTGGTTTTTTTAATTTTCTATAAATAAAAATCTATGTAAAAGAGACAAAGACAAATTTGAATAAATTAAGTGTTTTCTCTTTTGTGCGAGTTTTCCTTTTTTTCTTAGGTTAAATAATTTTATAATATTAGTTTTACCAACAGGTTGTGGTTAGGGTCATGCTTTTTTGATAACTTTAGTTTTGCTGACAAGTTGTAGTTAAGGTCAAGTTCTTATTTCTATCATTTTACTTATTTTCAAGATGATCTTTTAACTTAGATTCGTATCACTCATATTTAGATTCTAAAACCTCCATCCATTAACCACCCTTCTTATTCATAAGATCTCACTTCCATTTTACTAAAACAACATAATTAAAGAAGAAAGTATTATTTATCTCAAGATCCATTTGTTTCTTTATAAGACAAACTTTGTCCCAACTCTTTCAACAAAATTTTCTTATTCCCTCCTCACAATCCCACAAAAAATTTCTTTGGATGTTTGTGATATCCCTCCTTACCCTTTTTGGCACTTTAAAAAATGAAAAGATGAATAAGGGTAATGAAGTCGACAGTAGTTTATAAGACACACTCTCCCTATTAAGGACAAAACTTTATTTTTCCACCCCAAACACTTTTTAGAGAATTTTTGCATGATTGGTTGTCAAGTGTCAACTAGCCTAGGATTTGCACCTATTAGGATACCTAAGTAAACAAATGGTACATGTAAAATCTTGCAATTCAATAAATAGGCATACCTTTCCAACACCTCCTTATTCACTCCAAGTGTGCCAAAATTGCTTTTGAAGAAATTCATGTTGAGATGAAAGACTAACTCAAAGCATCTTAAAATGCTTGTAGTAGTCATCCACATATTGTAGGAGGTTAACGTCCACCTTTTTTTCTCCCACAGGGTAACTTTAGTAGATTACCTTCTTCAAAGTTTCTCTCATCATACCACATGATCCTTTGGCTACTACGTTGAATAAGAAAGGAGCTAACGAATCTCCTTGTTTCAATCCTTTTGAGATCTTAAATTCTTTTGTTGGACTTTCATTTACTAAGACTAAGACTCTACCACTTACTAAGCATCCTTTAATCCACATCACCTATCTTTTGTGAAATCTCAACTTTGCATCATGTATATCAAGAATTCTCAACTCACCTAGTCATATGCCTTTTTATAATCTACCTTGAAGATCAAATAATTTTTCCTCAACCATTTAGCTTCCTCCACCACTTCATTTGCTACTATAATACTATGTAACAATTACCTGCCTTCCAAAAAAGCACTTTACCTATTGTTGGTGGGTTATCCACACATCTTAATTAATTATACTTTTGGGCGAGGGTGGTTTCCTTTTATGTGTTGTAGCTAAGCTTGGACTATTACCATATTAATTCAAGAAAACAATATTGTTGGTATCATATTACTATATAATATTATATTTCCTTGGTTTCAATAGTTATGGTCTCTTTATAGTATGTACATGAGGTATAAATGTAAAATAAATGTTATCACTACAAGAAAATAAATAATTACCTTCCAAACTTTAGAGTCGATCTTGACCAACACTAAATAGTGTATACTAAACCAATGTTAAACTCATGCTACACTTTTTTTAAAAAAAAAACATTATTAGAGTTGGCAAAACTAACACTAACTCATGAATTTTAAAAACTAAATACATTTTATTGGTAGAGTTAGTTAAGTTGACGCTTATTCATATGAGCGGGAAAAATGAGAGTTACTTCCTCTTTTTTTTTCCTTTTAAATTTTAAAGATTAAAAATATTTTATTGATAGAGTCGGTTAAGCCGACATTAACTCATAAATAATGAAAATTAAATATATTCTATTCTTAGAATCGACTAAGTCGATACTAATTTCAATTTTTAAGATTAAATTTAGTTTATTATTTTTAGTTAGAGTCGGTCAAGCCAACACTCATTTTGTTTTGGACATGAAAAAATGTCATATGTGCTTTCTTCTCTCTTTTCACTTTTGAAAATTAAATATTATTTTATTGTTTGAGTCGAATTGGTCGACGCTAACTCATAAATTTTAAAAATTAAATATAATTTATAGTTAGAGTCAACCAAGTCGACACTAACTGCTTTTTCTTTTATTAATTTTGAAAATTTTCTTCTTATAACCCTTAATCTCTTCTTTTGCCTTCAAACTTATCTCACTCCCTTACTCTTTTTCCCTCTTCCTTTTCAATTTTTCCTTCTCCTTTTCATAATTTTGTTAATGTGTTGGTTTGTTGATGTTGTAGGATGGTTGAGACTTTGGGTGGCTTGTTATTTGCCAGCAAGTGAACGTTGTTGTTGACATTGTTATCGATGTGTTAGCATTAAGTAAGCAGAGAAAGCAAGAGAAAAAAAGAGGAAAAGTAGAAGAGAAAGAGAAAGGAAAGAAAGCAAAGGGTGATAGTGATTCTACCATACATAGTAAAGGAGAAAAGGAAGAGTAGATGTAATAGTGCTTCCATACGTGATAGAAGTCATGGTGGAGGAAAAAATGAGTGACAATTATGTGGGTTAAGGTTGGAAAGTAGTGGAAGAAAAAGAAATGGAAAAAAGGGGAATGGGAACAAAGCTATAACATCAACAACAATATTTTTTATGTTGTAATTTTTTTTGAGTCGACTTAAGAATTGAATTGACCAACTTTATTAAGCGATAATTTCTTTAAACTAACACAAGCTAATTAGTGTCAAGTATTTTAGAATTAGTTCCTTAACTATTGTTTGTCGAATAAAAAATAATAATTAGTGTCAACTTTTTATAGAGCAACGTGGACTTAATTTACATCTTTTTTTGTAATATATTATAACACTCTCTATTTATAACACCTAGGTCAAGTATAAAAAAAAAAAAATACATTAAAAAAAGTGTGTTTCTAGCAATACTTCCTTATAAATGTACAAAATGATTTTGTACTCAATGAGTTGTTGAATACTCCTGTTAAATTATGTAGGGTACTTTTTTTTTAAAACTCTGAATTGCTAGTATAAACTATTGTGAGCTTATATGTTATTAATATGATGCAATATTAAATTAATAAATATTTTTGT
>JAMLFT010002063.1:0-20775 GCA_026544285.1 Pachyrhizus erosus | reverse complement strand
AATTTTGATATTATATTTATAATATTTAATTTTTTATTCTAAATAGTTGGACAGTAAAAATGAGATTTAAATTATAAAATATTTAATTTGCTTAAAAACTCTATTATTTGAAATTTTTTATTTTTTATTAATTTTTTATTTATAATTTTTATAATATTGTTATTTATCTAGTTCTTAATATTCTTTTGTGTATTTGGTTGAAACTCTTTTATATCTTTATTAATTATAACAAATTTTTTCTTTATTATAAATTATCCATAGTTTTTTATTTTTATTTTAAAAGAATTTTTTTACATTAAATATTTTTAATATATTTTACATGATTATGATAGTTTATTATTATTATTTATCTATTTTTATTCTTCACGGAATTTTTACAAGTTAAAAAGATTTATTTTGGTTATATTTAATCTGTGATTATTTTTTTTATTATTATTATTATATTGTGGTTCTTCTTCACAATTCTACCCTCCCTTAAAAGCCTAAAACTTGTGAAACTACTGACATAGTATATTTAGTGCTTACCTTGAATGCTCCATTTTGGGAAGATAAAAGAAAGGGCCAAAGCCAGCACCTTGAGTGCGCCGGAATGCTGAGTGGTTGTGGTAGAAGTAGAGGCCAAAATCAACAAGGCAACCAGTTGCAGGTTCACCATCAATCAGAATATGTGCCTCGGGTAGGTGCCAACCTCTTGGTCTCACAAAAAGCTTTGCTGTCTGATCATTGAGCTTGTAAATCTTGTTTCTGACTTTGTCATGGAAGCTGATGGTCCCATCCACAGCATCCTTCAAGTTTACTTGGCCTCTCATAAGATTTTCCCAGCTTGGTGACAGTGCATCTTCAAAATCAGCCTTAGAAATTGAATTAAAAAAAAGAAAAAAACAGAAACAACAGTTTTCAGTGTTTTTGTTCCGGGATAAACTAAATACAATCCACCTGAATATAATGAAAAAAGAAAAGACTTGATTATATTTTAAAATTCTAATCGGTTAACATTCTTTCAAGTTTTCTTTTATATACAATAAGGTCGACATCTTCAATATTAGACGAAATCGCGAGTGAAGGACCTGAATGTAAATAAAATAAAACTTGAAAGACTTTATCAGAACAAATAAAATAAAAATGATCAAAATTGTATAATTTGTGATAACTGACAGGTAAAAATGCAATTAAGTCAGAATAAAAAGTTATTATACACCAATATTTTATACTATTTTTACATATTTCTCAACTCTCAACTCTCAAATCAATTATTATTGAATAACTACTGTAGTCAAATTAGTGAAATTATAACATAGTAGTGTAGAGTGTAAATGTACTGACCATAAAGACTTTAGCTCCAGAGTTGAGAGCATTGATGATCATCTTTCTTTCCACAGGGCCAGTGATCTCCACTTTCCTATCAGCAACAGCTGGTGGAACAGGTGCACACACCCATTCCTGCTCTCTTATGCACCTTGTGGCAGGATCAAACCCCGGAAGAGCCCCTTCGTTGTACCTCCTCTTTGCCTCTCTTCTGCACTCTAATGCATATTTGATATGGTTCCTAAACTCACGTTGCAGGTCAGCAACGAATTTCAACGCATCTTTTGTGAGTATTTTTGCAAACTCTGCATCATATCTTCCCCGAATATCCACTCCTTCTGGCACATCATAGTAAGAGCCAATCTTTTTCACTTCTGGTGTAGGATAGCCACAGGTTCCGAGGTCCATCGTCCTTCTTTCTTCCTGCAATGGTCGTAGTGGATTTCTCGAGTGAAAATACAATGTGACATGTGAACAAGGTCTGGGTAGAATTTATATAGAACAAGCAGTACAGTAGATGGTCACAGATTTTTATTTTTTTATCTACTTGATATGACTGCTATTGAACAAGTAACACAGTATATGATTACAGAACATCAACATCTAGTAAAAAATACTTGGACATCTAAGTGGTATACAGATAAATGATATATATAATTGGTAATGTAATCAGATAAGAAGAGAAAAGAAGGATGTTAGAGATAAGCTCTCGTGAAATTAGTAGTATATGAAATGTTAAAAGTAATAAATTTGAGAAAATAAAAAAACATATTGAGAAATCTGACATTACACATAACTTTAATACAAATGATAAGATTAATTAGTTTTTTAATTTATATGCTATTATTTTAAATGATATGTAAAAAAAGAAAAATGTATTATCTTGAAAATGAAAATAGGGAAATAAGATTTAGCTTTATGGATATGGGCCAACAATCAGAATATCAAATCAGACAAGCAATTGACCATAACATTGGAAGATAAGAGGGAGGCGTTATTAAATATTGTGCCTTCCTTGGAACGTGTGCTCAGTTACGATGCTGTGCTGTGGGTTGCATTTGACACTATTAGCATGTTTGGATTTGCTTCAAGATGGATTCGCGTCATACCCAAATTTAGGATGCGTGTGTGGTTGGAAGTTTTGTACATGGGTTGCTCCAATTTTTTAACGTCCAAATCTAAATTTACGTGGAAGCTATAAGAACCTGCTTCCGTTTGACGTGAAGAATCGCGTCACAAAATTCAAACCAAACAAACATGCTATCAGTAACTTCCACGTCTGGTGCCATTTGACGTGATTGTTCTTTGTCTTCTTAACCCTATATGCGCAAGCTAAATTTGGTCAGTATCCGGCGGGCACAAAACAAATTCCAGGCTAATAGGATTAGAACATTGAATTCAATCAAATGAAAAAAAAAAATAATCAATTCGTGTTACCAAAAAAATAAAATCAATTGAGAAGATTTGGAGCACAAATTCAACAAATGCACCGTTGGCAATTGGTTCGTTTTCTCAATTGGTTCACTTGAGAAGTCTTGTGCAACAAATTTTAATGAAGGAGGAGATTTTGGGCTGACCAAGCCCATATTTAATAGAACAACAAAGCCCATAACCATTTCATTTCATTTCATTCGAGCATTCAGTAATATGGAAACTCATTGATTTTTAATTAATATGGAAACTACGAAGCGTTTATATAGCTCAAGAGGAAGGAAAAGTCCTTTTATTGGAGCATGCTGTGCAGAAAGAGAGTAAAAAGAGTCTTTCAAATCTACATGAAATATTAGATTGCAAGTTTTTTTTTATTGGTTAAAATATTATTTTAATTTATTGCATTTTATGTTTTTTTATTTTGATATTTTATATTTTAAAATTTTTATTTTGATTATTCATATTTATAAATAGATTTAAAATGATCTTTTTATTTATTAATAAAAATGTAAAATTAACTTTATTATACCTTTTAATAATTTTTATTTTTTTGAAGGTATTAAACATTTTAACTAGCATGAATTGGATTTAAAGTATAACTTGATAGTTTTAATTGTCAAAAATTGTTTAGTTTTATTAAATATTTTTGGTAAATAAATTTTTTAATGGTTTTGAATTGCAATAAAATAAATTATTCAAAATTATAATAAAATATTTCTATCGTTACAAAATTGTCACGTATCTTTTTAATAAAAATTATTTTTAAATTTAAAAAATAATTATATTCATACTCTTTTAATTTATCCCTCTAATATTTATTATAGTTATATCTCTTCATGTTAATATTAATTATTGTTTATTTGGAAATATAAATTTTTCATATTTATCTTATTTTTTTATTACATAACTTTTATATAAATTAATTCAATTAAAAACCAATTAACTTTATTGAAATAAAAATAAAGTTATGTCAATTAATTGATAATGAAAATAACATTCGTTAATAACATAATAAAATAAAATTCATATAAGAAAAATGGAGTCAAGTCACAAAAATAGTTTTGACATTTTAAAAAAATTTCACATCGTTAATAACGCTTTGATATTGTAAAATGTCATGAACATTTAGACAGGAGATATAAGTATAATAAACATTATCTTAATAAAGTGTTAATATAATTTGCTAAAAAAAGTATCATCGTTAATAAACGTTTTGATACAATGAGAAATCATTATAAGAATAATTTAGATAAAAAAATTGTAAATGTAATAAGTGTTATTTTAAATGAGTTTGTTTAAAAAATTATATTATTTTTATAAAAAAAACTTATATTATATTTTACTCTCAACTTTTGTTAGAATAAAAATATTAAAAAGTAAACTACTTCTACAATAAATTTTAACTAAAATCAAATTGATTCTAAATTATTTTTTCAAACACATACTTATAACGTGTTTGGAGTGGTCGTGTGGTGGGTCGAAATTGTGTTCAATATCATGATGACCTTGAAGCAACTCATCATTGTTACTTAAAAAATATCAAGTTTTTTTTCTTTTTTAATTTCATGAAGTCTGTCACAATTTTGGTGATATCTAAACACACGGTTAATTTTGCTTGTGTGGTTTCAGTAATTTATTCAATTAGATGTTAATTATGTTATCACTACTACACATAGTACATATTACATCGATTAAAAAACACATTTTATGTCAATTATTCACATGATGTAGATTTCAACAATGTAAAAAGTTATTTATTCTATATCGATTCTATTTAGAGTCGATGTATTATTATTTTTCCCCACGTTCAAAATCCCCTTGCGTGATTTGCACAATTGCAAACACATGAATAAATTAAAAACAACAAAATAAAGAATCAAAATCATAGGCAACCAAAAAGTCAGGTCCGTATTGAGAAATTGTTGGTGGGGATCACTTTGTGTACTCCTTAGTTGCGTTTTTGACACCATTTTCACTTAGTCTTTTGCTAATCTTGTTACTATTCATTATAAGAGCTCCAAAATTCCAAGAGTTTTAGTGGCCACAACTTCCACCGTCCCAAGAAAGAAAGGAAGAAATGGTTGTTAACTAGGCAAGATCTGATAGCTTTAATTGTAGTCTCCAGAGTCTCCCACTCACTTTCCTTTAAGACAGTGACAATAGTGTAAGCAACACGTTTGAAGTTTTTGTTGGCAGCAAGAGCAAAAGTTGCGCATTCAAAACATTTGATTGCTGCAAAAGCAAGACTAGAAGTCATGACGACGAGGCTGTTGAAGAGGACGAAAATGTGAGACCTTGTCGTGAACGACGTGTTTAGAGGGGTTTAAGTCTTGGAGCGCAGTTGCTCAGAAAGAAAGATGATTATGGTTTTAAGTTTGAACACACCTCTATGAAATTTACGGAAGAAAATCACTTTTTTAAATATTTATGACATCGATTAAATTATAATTTTTATAACTTTTTTTTTACATTGATTATAATTATAACTGATGTAAAATACATTATTTATATCAGATATAACAATAACTCATATAAAAAAAATAAAAACATTTGTTTGATTATAAAAATATTATTCTTTTTAAAAAAATGAATAAACAACCAATGTATAATTGTCGTAATATCCTCGTTTTGCACTAATGTATAATTAGGTTGACAGATTGTTTCGATTCAATTCATTTTGAAAATACGATATATGTTCTATCACACTTTAATTAATCTTTCTGCCAAAGCCTAACTCTGTTTTATTGAATATGGTTTCTATTCAATGTAATGAACAATTTTATGATGACTTTTGCCACGACCCCAGTAAAATAATGAGATTAAAATCTTATTACGTCATATCTTCCTATATCATTTTTGCCAGCAACTAAATTTTGCAAAATAAAATAAATGAACAAGGATATATATCATTTTATTTGTTTACTTATTATTTTCAGTGACTTTTCGTGTAAAGAATATTTTAACAAACAAAGTCTTTGTTTCTGGTGATAATTGTTCTTTTAATTATTTTTTAAAATACATAATTTTTTAATTACAAAAATATTATTTGATTCCTCTCAGCAGATCTTCATCACAATCAAACACAGTCCGAAAAATAAACCATTTGCAACCCTGTTCTACCATGTATAATTACATACAAGTCAATTTATTAGTTAAATTTCTCAGCAATCACTTATAAAAGAAGAAAAGAAAATTAACTAATGAGTTGAAATGAATTGAACTTTAATCATAAATGAATATCAATTTACACCTTAACTTGCAATTTTTAAAAAAAATTCTAAATGAAGATAGTACTATGATTCTAATTTATAAAATAATTTTAATTCATTTTTTCACTAAATACTTGTCTATAATAGAAGCCAAGGCCTCTCCTTCTCTCTCCCATGCGCGCGGCAATCATAGCCGAGACAATCTGCGCCAATTTGCCTCAGTTGCAAAACCAGTAAGCTAGCTACCGAGCCTATCATGTTCCTCAGTTGATGGCATTAATTATTAGTTTTGACCAAAAATAAATATACATAATGTGTTATTTTCTGTCTTAACAAAATTAATTAGTGAAACTGGTATTGTGATACAAAAGTAACAATAGAAAAGTAACATAATGTGGTATTCTTGAGTTGTGAAGTGGACATCAACTAAAACCAAGTAGTAGCAGTCTGTTTTTGATTTTTTATTTTAAGTATAAAATAAATTATGTTAAAAGAAATATATTTATCTTGTGTATATTTATATATTTTTAACAAAAATTTATCGTTATTGAAGTCTCAATTTTTAAGTTGAATCATAATTTTTGAACGCTCAATTTTTTCAAATATTTAATTAATATTTATTATTTTTCATCACAACATATTACGTATATTTTGTGTCTCTCTCAACAGGTATTAAATAGCATCTTGATTGTCCAAAAATCATTCTTGTGTAAGTTTTTGTTACACTTCCTTTATGCATTTCTTTCTTAATTCTTTTTTCCTTTAGGCTAATTATAATACGATCTCTACCTCCATCTCTCTATCTCTTGCTTTCTTTGACCGGCTGCAATACAAGCATAGATAAATGTGTAACTTTCAAATAGTTTCAAATGAACATTTTCCTGAGATAAAATCAAATTAGACAAATCAAGAGGTTATTATTCTATAATGAGATTTCCTGTTTAGGAGTAGAATACAAATACAGCCCATCACTATTTACATATAATATGCTTACCTCTGCTCGAACGAAACCATATTAGAAAAACTCTTCCATGCTTGTCACATATCTACAGGTGGCAAAAATAGCAAATTATTATAATTAAGAATACGATAAAATATTAGCGCACCGAGAATAGGATACCACATGCAATTTATATAGGCTGATCTCTAAACTCTGTTGCGGAGATTCTAGTTGCTTTCATGTGTTCAAATCTGGTTGGCTTCTAATGCTCTAATTATGGAGGGAGACTTTTCTTTTTATCTAAACATGGCAAGCAAAACACTGTAGATAATCATCACGTTGGCTGCTTCATTTTTTAGTTTGGCATCTTTTAAATGCATACTGGGAAATGATCAATGTCTTTATGTTATGGATATCATGCAACTTGCGTTACATATATAGAAAGATCTTGTGTGGTTTGGTTAATTAATCATTTGTAAGACTGATTATTGATGCCTTCAACTGTTGAAAGAGACGCTCTTTGATTTTAACATGAATCTAAAACTAAGAGAACTAAAAGGAAGAAAAATCCAATTTTGAAAGCGCATATGTGGTTATGCGTGTCAGCGTCTGTTATTTATATATGCCATTATTTTTCTATTTCCTTCTATTTAATCTAGAGTGTAGATAGACTTGCTGTTCTTAAAATGATAGCCAAAATCGTCAAAAATTTAAGGCGCTGCTTAGTTTTTTTTTTTCTTTTATTTTATTTTCAGCTTATGCGTTTTATTGATGATTGTAAAAATATTTTTTTTATAAATTTTAAAAAATAATAAAATACTATTTTTTCATTTATATTACACATGGTAAATATTTATATTTTATATAATTTAAATTTATAATAAATAATTATTATTAAAATATAAATTATGTCATATTTAAAATGTATAATGAATTAATAACTTTGATTATATAAATTATTTAGATTTATAATAAATAATTTAAAATATAATATAGGATAAATTTTAATTTTTGAAAATCATTTAAAACTATTAAAATTTAATTTAGAGATAGAGATATAAATAATAATTTGATATGATTGAGAGAAAAAAAATTGTCCAGAAAATATAGAGAATGTTGAGAAGAAGAGTAAAAATTGCACACTCCAGATTGAGGATTCTAATTTATAAGACAGGAGCATATTATTTTCACTATTTTTTGCCATATAATTAAAACCAGCAAAGCATACAAATAATATTAAATTTTATGATTTTAAATGAAAATACACAACTTAAAATGAAAACAAAATTCAAACGAAATGACACCTAAATAAATTCTTATTAAATCGAAAGTAATTTTGTATGTGTAATTAACTTTAAGATCAACAAACCCCGGAATGTTAAGATTTTCTTTTAGGGTAGAACCTATTAAGATATTATGGTAGCGGTTGATAAATAAGATGTAACAATTTATTCTATTATATTCGCGTTTTGAAATATATATATTCTATCATATTTTAAAATAAATTACATTAATAACGATTGAGGTTGCATGAAATTATATAAATATTTTTTATTTTTTAATATTTATAATGTTTTTTTATAAATAAGCATAATGTAATATTTTTAAAATAATAAAGAATATTATTATAATATATAAGAAATACTGGTTCAATATTTTCTAAATAATTGAAAAATTAGTGTAAAAAAATAATTTAATTTTATAAAATTTTTAAAATAATTAGTGTAATATATTCTATAAATTGAACAGAACTAAAATTTAGTTTAAAAATTGATACTAGTTTTACTAAAAAAAAGTTGGAATCAAAACAAAGTGATATCATTCTATTGAATATTTTCATTGCTAAAAATACCATTAATTTTCTTTTTCTTTTTCCTCTTCTGTTTCCATTTCTCTCGCCGTCCAATGGCAAGGCAAAGTTGGTAATATCTTCCTTTATTATTAATTTCAAAACGGTGCAATTAGAATTGAGGGGGTGTATCAATTATTAACAATTTTTTAAATCTATAAATTTGTCTGTAAAGACTTTTTATAATAAGTATTCAACGATGTTTCTTAGAATTTAACAATAACTGCAATATGTTCTAACATCGTTTACCATTTGTTAAGAATTTGAAAAAGTAAAATATTATAAAATTTCTAACAAACAATCACAAACAGAATTGATATTACATTTTAATTCAAAATCTTAAAATATGATTTTTTTTATTTATATATTGTTTAAAAAAAATTTGTGAACCCGCTTTTCAGAATTTCCCACATAACTACGGAAGAAATAAGAAGAAAGGTAGAATGAATTGAGCACTTTAGAAATGTCTCCTTCGCTTCTAGTTGTGCTGCTACCGGGCCTTTGGTTTTGTGTTGTCAATTGTCGTTGGCTACGTTTGAATTTATGCTATCACAAGGCTTTTGATTTTTATTGTGTCACGTTTCCATTCAAAGCGACGCTTTGGATACTAAGTTAATTGGATTTTTTTGACAAATATTAATTTTTGGTAAAATCAACAAATATTTTATTTAAATATCATGATGATTAAAAAAAACTAAATTTAAAAAATTATTTATATATCTTTATAAAAAAATATAAATATTAAAAAAATACAAGTATTATGTGTAATATGAAAAAATATCAAAAAATATAAGTATAATTTATTCTAAGAAAATCATTGAATTAGATAAACAACAAAATAAAATGAAATCATAAAGTCAAAGAAGTAAAATAATAGTTAATTCTCACTTATTAGCATTTTATCTTTAAGTTTTAAACTAAAAAAATGTATTAAAATGACAGTATCAACCAAACAAGGAAAAATATCAATAGAGACTTGTTTAACATTTAAAAAAAAGAAAAGGAAAGATGTGAAAAAATATGTATATAAATATGATATGAGATATAATGTCAAAATAAAAAAAGATGGGAAAAATCATAATTGTTAGTGAAGTATATAACATACGAAGGTATTCGCGTATCATCACTCGTAAAATAAACAATCATTAACAAGTTAGTATGAAATAAGTTTTCTTATATTCAAAGACGTGTTCTATTAATAAGGACTAATTTTGACAAATGAATCTTATCATTAGTTGGTGTCTCGAGTCTTAGATGCAAAATTTACTTCAGTCAGGTTCTTGGCCCAAATTTAGAAAGATGCAAAATTCACCGGCCTTAAGCCAACGAGATGAATGATGCTATTAGTAATGAGTTACAGAGAAGACACATGACCTTCTAAGTTGCACCCAACCTTCTAAGTAAGCTCAAACTTAAGAGACAAATGAGGCTAATAACATTGAAATGTAAGTCAACATAACAAATCTTAAAAAATACAAAATCATTTGCCCTTTGAATCTAAAAAGCTAATGAGACAAGGAATCAAGATGAAAACATCAATTGAGAATTTTTGAGGATGAAAACAAAATTTGCTGGGCCAAAGATGAATTTATACAAGCTCAGATTAACATGCTTATACAAGTTACTTGCCTTATTTGTTTCTTCTAAATTTTATAAGAGTAAAACATATTTTTGTCATTTATGTTATCTTGATTTCTATTTTTAATTTTAATTTTTCATAAAGTTTTTTACTATTTTTAGTTTCTTACAAATTGTTATTTTTTAATTTTTAATGTTTAATTTCAACTGCTAAGTGATAATATAATAAAAAAATTGTGTTTAGAAATATTTTGTTTAAGTTTCCAAGTAATTTTAAAATGTTACTATTTTTTTATAGACTAAAATTGTAAAAAATGTTATAAAAAATAAAAAAAATAAAAAACCAAAATCACAAACACCAGATTTTTTAAAATAATCAGAAATATTATAAAATAAACACTTCAACTGTCAAAAATTATAACAATTAAAAACTGTCAGAAATTTAAATAATTTTTTTTTAAAAAAATTATGTTTATTACATTATTATTTAATAATTAAAATTAATTTTAAAAATTAAAAGTAAAATAAAATAATTTATAAAGAATTAAAAAAAAATATTTTACTCTTTTTAAAAACAGCACTGCAGAACATTTAATATATGCGTGAATGAGAAAATGGCATAACTCTAGTACATATTCAAAGTGAATGAACAAAAGGATCTTGTCTCCTTGAAAGTAGAAAATATGGAAGGTGCCATAGTCACGTTAATGATGCGTCAAATTCAAAAAAATAAAATAAAATATGCGCCAATAAGTTGGGCCAATGATACAGTATGTTATCATTTAATTATAAATTACAAAATTATTTGTTTAAGAAAAATAAAAAAAATATATTAACTCCATCTTTAAATATAAGATTTTTTTAAAATAAGTTATTTATCCATTTTCATAAAAAACTTAGAATTATATTTTATATTAATTATTTTTTTATTAAAATATCCTTAATTATTTTATAATAATATTATAAATTAACAAAATAAATTTATTTTTTTATTTTATAAAAAATTTTAAAAAATAACATTTGATTAATTAGACAAAATTATAAATTAATTAAAAAATTATATTAAGAAATAGAGATAATAATATTAAAATTTTAAATATTTAATATTTTAAAAATGATTAAAATATCTAAATACACATTGTTCAATACACTTAAATAATATATATATATATTTTAAACACTTCAATACTAAATAACAACTTGTTTTATATATTAGTTTTTAAAAAATATTAATACATCACAAAACTGTTATAGCCATGACGATATGTATATCCTTTCACATACCTAACTTGATTATTATAATACTTAGAAATTAATTATTGCCACACAATAATTATAATTAATATAATAAAAATAAAATTATAATAATAACTAAATAATAATGCTCAAATTATAAATTTTATTAACATTTTAATTTAATTATTGAAATTTTATTTTTAATATTTTTGTTGTTTATTAAGTTCATATATTATTTTCATTAAAACATAATTAAGAAAAAAAATGATTTTAATTTCTATACTTTTGGTCAAATGTAGTCAAGGTCCTCATATTTTCATATCAATAAATTTGACACTCAAACTTTAAAAAATGTATGGATTTAATATCTCATCATTAAAAATTCACCATATTTAATAAAGTTAGAAGAAAATAAATTCACATATATTTTTAAATTTTAAAGATGTCAGTTATTAATTTAAAAGTACAAGAATCTTGACTATATTTAACAAAAAATATAGGGACTAAAATACATTTTTTTCATAATTAATAATTTAATATATAATTTATTTAAAAATATAAATAAAATAATTTTTTAGAAGTAAGATGAATTTCTTATGAGTTTTCATTAACTTATGCATTGTTTAGTGCAATTGGGTGAAAAAAAAATGTGAAAAATATAAAAGTGAATGTTTTCAGTAAAGAGAAATAAAAAAGCGTGAGACTAAGAAGTTATTAACATAAGTTTTAAACTTGAATTTTGACTAATAAAAAATTTCATATTTATTTTAGTTTAACTTTTTATTCTACCTTTAGAAAAGAGAATAAAGCATCGACATTAACACCCTCATCATTTATATAAATTTTTTAAAGATAACTATCTCAATTTTATATATCATATATTTTTTATATAATATATTTATTTTTATAGAATCTTAGAAAAAATCCTTTATTTCTTATTTACAAAATAAAGAAAAAAAATACTTTCTTTCTTTAAGATTTGATACTACACTGCTACTCAAAATAGCAGAGAATCTACATTATTATATAAATGAATTCCGAACTTTTATATAATGAAATAAGTAAGCAATTTTTATTCATTCGGTTCAAAATCGTGTTAAATGATCCTTACAATACTTTCTTTACCAAATACATCTTTTTTATTTCTCCCTTAAATAGTGTAAAAAAGCATCAATACATCAAAGATTTGATATATATAATGGTGGTAATATACTATATTTACATATAACGTGTTGATAATTTGTTATCACAAATTAATAATTGATTATCCCATATAAACTTTTAAAAATCAATTGTTATAATTAAATAAATGAATAATTTTTTATTTCTTTAAAATCAGAAGTTAATATTTGTATTCATTATATTTTTTTATTATTTTCATCCATCTTATTTTACATGCATACGAAATGCATCTTATTTTAATGAAAACGAGATTCAATTAAAAAAAAATAAACCCAGTTTTTCCAAATCCTTTATACCATTGAGAGAGGAAAAATGAAGAGAGTAAAAGTTTCCCCAACGAACCCTCTCCCCATTGGCATGCTTATCTATCAAAATCGCTTTCCCATACATATAGTAGTACTACAGTAGTGCAAGGAATGCCCCGTGATCCAAAGTGAATTTTGATATCTATCCAAAAGGCCACGTAATAGGTCTTAAGATCCAGCACATTTTGTCAAGAGCCTTTATTCATGTGGAAGGTACAATTAACAATCACACCACACGACCACGAAAATAAAGATGGTTTCAGATCCCCCGAACATAGCCTGATCGTGAACATTATTCCGTGAACAGTGGTAAACGAAATATCATTGTGGTATGTAGAGCTCGGTGCAATCAGATTTACACTCTCAATAATGGTACCTCATGACCGGACCATGAAAATTGAAATCCTCCACTCCCATCAAATCGTACCTAAACCTCTTCTGTTAACACTACTAACATGGCTGCTTCACCAGCAATGCACACCACGTCATTTAGCCAATCAGAGCTTACATATAACCAATGGCCATGATTGCTCCATTTGTACTAAGTTGTTGAATACAATGGGGTCCACACAACCACATTAATACATTATATATCCTTTAGCCGTTGCCGGAATTATTGAACTCCAACTCCCAATATCAAAGGGCTAAGGGCTATATCCTACGAGGAAAGGTGATAGGCACGATTGTCTATGGATTTTCTTTTGCTAGGACCAATCAGTAACCAGGTCACGTTGTTACGTGGCGTCTTTCTAGATGCTCAAGGATTGCGTCCAAAGAGTGCCAATGGTTATCAATAGCGTTATGAGTTGGAGTCCTCTCATTGGCTCACTGTGTCGTAGAATGATCGAATCCACCTCCCAAACCACCCTTTTTAATCATTTTTCAATCAATTTATTTATTTACATAAATAGAACTTGTCCTAATTGTTCTCTGCTCTTGACCACTCGTATATTTAGAATGGTAGGAAATATTTTAATAAAAATTCAATAATTTAATCATTCTTTAATAGTTTAAATTACACAAAAATCTTCCGTAATTTGTATCGACATAGTTTATAATGTTTATGTGACTCCTAAATAGTCTATGGAAATGAGTTGTCGAAATTGTTTTTTTTTTCTAGGCTTTCATAACGATTTTATATTTTGTTCTTACTGCTTGAGGTCCTGTATAATCCACTCAAGTGAAAAATGAAGGTGGTATATTAAATAAATAAAAAAGCAACTTAACGTTTTTCAATACTCTCCAATCTCTACATAAAAAAAATCAATCGAGTATGATATTGTCAAAACTATCTACAGCAAGAAAAAAAATGTGGACTGATATTTACTTTTTATATTTTGTAAATGAGTATTTGCATAACTGGTTCTAATATGTTTTAAGACTTTGGAAATATTGCGATATTTTTATTTTAACTTCTGTAGAAAATTTATTGTAAATTTCTATATCTATCAAATACTAACGTGATTTTAGTTCTTTATTACTCTGAATCCAAAAAAGTTTCTTATTATTGGAACAATATGATTTTAGTTCCTCATTATATATTGTTTTTAGTATGCAGTGGTGCTAAATGGTATAAATATCATGATGCAAAAAATTTCATGAAACATATGTTGTAATATAATTGGCTCATATGTAAATTTAAAAGTAAAAAACCTTTAATAATTTACTAAAATTATGAATTATCAATTATATATAGAATTTGCACAATACAAATCCACACTAAAAAGCAATTTCCTTTTAGTAAGTGACTAAATTTGCATCATTTTATTAAATATATGAATTAGAGCAAACAAAAGTATTAGAGATTAAAAAAACATAAGATGTGATATTTTTAAGAATTGAAAGCATATATAATCCCATATAATTTTACTTCATCTAATTTTGGCCTGCATAAATAATTCATCCATATTTATAAATTGTAAGTTAGCATTTGATTTTGGTATATAAAATATTTCTATATTTTTGTAAAAGCAATATGAGAATAAAAGTTTTTTAAATTTCATAGAAAAATGAAAATATTTATTAGACAAAAGATTTCTACAAATGTTAATCTATGAACAAGTAAGAATTTTCTTACGATAATCATTAACGTTAAATGTATTATTTTTAATAACTTTTATTAAAATTGAGTAATAAATAAGCATATTTTATAATTTTTTCAATAATTTTATTCTTGAAATGAGATTTCTGAAAATATTTTTTGTATGAAACTTATGAGAAAAAAGTCAGTCATTAGTACAATTTATTACGATTCAATTTCATGAGATGATCGAGTTAAGATCGAAAATATTAAGACTTCTTCATTTCCAGCTTTAGTTAATTAATTTTTTAGATTAGAATTTTATTTTTATCTTAAATTTCAGTATTTATATTTATAAATCAGTAAAAACAAATTAATGTTTTCTCTTTTTTCTTTTTCATTTTAACTATATATAGTTTCTACTTGTTTCTTTAATTTAATTGCATATTTGCCTCTATAATAATTTAAAATAAATCATTTGTAATTTTTAAATTACACTCAAATTAAAAAAATACATATGCAATATAAAAGATGCTTGTTAGCTTAAGAATGAAAATATTCAAATTAGTTTTATTATTTTTCATTTCATTATTAAGTAAATTTAACTTTATATTCAATTCAATCCATTAGTTAATTTAAAGCATTTTGATGAATCAAATTTGTTTTCAATTTTAATTTCTCAGAAGTATATAATAAAATTTAAAATATATAATAAATATAAAAAATGATTGAAATAATTAAATATATTATTTTATACCTTAATCGCTGTGAGTTTGGAATTGATATATTTTATTTTAAATTTAAATTGTTAGAAATAAAACGTATTACAAGTATTTCTACGTTGTAAAGCATAAACCAAATTCTGATTAATGTATAGATAAATAACTTATGCTAGTATATCTCTAGATTTAGAATCTGTTTTCTGTTCTCTCTAATGTTTTGTAATGTGTGTAGATAAATAATATATATGTAACTGATATTAAATTTTAACCAAAAAGTATTTTTGATTAATTAAAAAATTATGATATATGTCCTTAGCTAAGATGCTGTCGGTATGGACAAACAAGAAGCATAGACAGGGGCGGGCGGGTTATGTTTTAAATGGGATAGTGTTGGATAGGGTGCTCATAATAATCGATATTAAAAAATTTAATTTTTACTATAATTAATTAGTTATATAATAATTTATTTATTAAAAATAATTATAAAAGTTAATAATAAATTATCAATAATTATTAAAATTAAACTACTTATATATATATATATATATATATATATATATTAAATTAATAATATATATAAACTCATACAAAAATGGCTTTCAACATATTAGGTTGAATTTAATCAAAATATTAAAAAATTTTAATCCAAAATGTTTGGATCGATATGAGTCAAAGCAGGTTCATAAATGATTGGTATCATAAATACCTTTATGTATTTTGTTTATAATATATAGGTCATGTTAATTTATATAATTTTTTTATAAACACTTGACTAAAAAAAAAATAAAAGAATTAAATAAATTAAAAATTTCCACAAATTAAAATTAAGTATAAACTTAATGTTTATAAATTTTTTCTTATTTAATTTTTCTAAAATTTAACGTGCACGAGCTTATTTTAGCTGATAAGAAAAAAATAATTTATTTTATCTTCTAATTTTCTTTTCCGTGGAAAATTAAATTCAAACAAATTCCTCTAAGGTTAACATTTTATATTCTTATTTTCACTTCATCTCAGATTGGACTCCTTATTTTACGGACAACAAAATCCAATCAATACTTATAAATTTTATCAATATATTAATTTTAGAAATACATTTTAATATTTAAATATTTAATTTGTCCATCTTAAAAAAGTAGAGTAGTTCCGCCGCTCAGTATAACTACTGATAATTTAAAAAAAAAAATATTTATTGTATGTTTTAAACGAGTTTCCGCTATATTGAAGAGATAAAGTTTGATATTATTATTAACTTATTATACATTGAGTGTGTGACTATTCATCCTCTACACAATACTTGAACTATGTCTTAGGTAGCAGGTCTATTTTATTTGATTTATTTGTTAGATTTGAGGTAGGGGAGACAGGAGAAAAGTGTTTGCGAAAGCGTTTACATAGCAGCTTGCGTAGGCTTCAAGTATATGTAAAATGGTCGGAATAAGTGTAACTTAATTCCGGATTATCCTAAAAAAGAAATAAATTTTACTATAAACTGAGTGTGCACATAGTTCTAGTTTTAGGTGTTGCTTTAAATAGGCAATAAGAAGTTGGGTAAAACGTAGTCTCACGTCATGAAAATTCAACTCAGATTCGTGTCCTTATAGGGGCATCCACCTGGCCCAAATATTGGCCCATTGGACATCATACACGTGGTGGTCACCACCATCTGGAATCCTCCCAAACCCCAAAACCATATATCCAACGGTCAAAGTTTCTCATTCACAACGCCCGAAGCTCGCAATCTACGTGCCCCTTTTCTGCCGCTGCCACTGTGCACTCCTCTTTCTCCCATTCGTCCCCTCACTTTCCCTCTCCCAACACACGACACGTTTCCCTCCTCAACCAATCCCCTTCCCCACTCCTCTCCTTCATCTTCACTGTTCCTACACGTGCTTTCCTTCACACGTGTCTCTTTCACACTTCCTATAAAACCAACACTTGTGTATATTTATCTCCATATATCAATCCTTGTCCCCATTTTACTTTGCTAAAACTAAAATACCAGATAAACCAAAACGGTGAGTTTAGAGTGGGAATGGATGGCAGAGGAGGCTGTTGCATCGCCAGATATGTAGCCGGTGCATCTCGCGTGTCAACCGTCGACAAAATAATGCTCAGGTTTCGCCCTATCGCTCCCAAACCCGTCGCCGGAGCCACCGCTTCCGACGGTTCTTCCTCGGAGAGCAGCGATGCCTTCCTCAAAAACAGAACCACCAAGAAAAAGTACGTAAGAGATAACAACTACACCGGCAAACGAAGAACCCGCCGGAGGAAGAACGCTTCCTCGCCGGAGCAGAAGCAGAAGCCAAAGCAAACGACCCCGGCGGTGACTCTTCCTTTGATTCCAGAAGCTCCCGATCCGAAAGATTCTCCGGCGAGGGATCTAACACAATCAGCAGCAAAACCAGTGCAAGACAACAACAGCAACAACTTGAATGTTAAAAAGAACGTGCCGGTGTGGGCGAGTTTTGAGAATCGAAGCATGACGCAGGTAGAACCCTATGGAGCTATGATGGGTGGGTGGTTTTCGTGTTTGACAGTGGAGTGCGTGACGGAAACGTGGGCGGAGGGCGAGTGGCTGGGGAGTACGGACGATGAACGGAGAGTGAAGCTGAGCAAGGACACGTGTCCGGGGTTCATATCCGACGGTTACGGGAGGGTGACGTGGACGAACGAGGCGTACGGGGAGATGATGAAGGGTGAGGGACAGGGGCCAGTGTTACTGGTGATGAAGGTGACTGCAGTGGTACCGTACCCTTCATTCACGTGCAGGGTTAGGGTGGTGCAGTACGCGTGTGGGAAGGAGAGGAGTTCGCTCACGGTGCCCTGCGACGTGTGGAGAATGGACTCCGGTGGGTTTGCATGGAGATTAGACGTTAAAACTGCCCTTAGCTTGAGATTCGGTTACTAATTCATAAAAGGTATCGTACAAAACGGCATCGCTTAATGGTCGTAAAACAAAAACTTCTCCTTTGGCTTGTCTTCCCCGACATTTCTCTTCAAGTGCTTAGAATTTTGAATATATATATATATATATATATATATATATCTACTGAGGCTAGCTTACTTGACTGTAAATTAATGTATGTACCTTTTTCTGTTGTTCCCTTAAATGGTTTTTCCATTTAAGTTTGAGCTTGGAAACAGTAGTGAGCAAATAAATATCTCGCTACGTACTGTTATGATCATAATGTAACCCTTCTGGTTAGTGATGCTTTTGTTATGTGACATACTGGCTAGTTTATATGCGATCTGACATACATCTTTGTTGCTTCGATCTGTTTCATTACTTCATCCGCTAAATTATTATAGGAGAATCAACGGCTTTATGGTAATCGCTCGTTAAGTTCTCAGAAGCTGATCTTCTGCTTTCACCTAAAACTCCAGAAGGGAGGGGCAACGGTACTGATTAAATTTGTTTAGATCAAGAAAAAAGGTTTATAAACATCGAACATAGTTAATTGGAAAAATTGTTTGAATCTTGGTTGTCTCTTTTAATTTAAATAAACAATTGTCTTGCTGATAATAATCTCCTTGTTGGAAGATGGGGTTTGAGAGGGGGACAAAAAGCTGAAAAATGTGTTTGGGGGAGATGGGACTTAGGAGGTGGGACAAATGGGCAAATGCCTTGTGGATGGTAGGAACTTGGAAGGATACCATTAACCTTTGTAATTGTAAATCTGGCGTTTGGTGATTGCACCACGTTGCTGCATCCGAGCCAACCATGGAAATAAATCTTTTACTTTTCCAGCATTGATCGTTCAGGCTTTTGTTTGCTGTTTGAAATTGATTAAATAAAATGAGAAATGATGAATGAATATTTAATAGTGCTCAGAAACTGGGTCTATAGTTTGGAATTTGACTGCAGCACGTGCAATTATAATCCAATGGGGCACAACTTTTGAAAAATAAAATCATGTTTTATTTTAATGAAAAAAGAATAATTTTAAGGGTTGGCATTTTTTTTCTTAAATTTTAACTAGAGAATTTTTAATCATGCTCAAATATTATTTGATACTTAGAGAGGAGAAAAAAAAAGATAAATATAAGTACGATGGATAAATTTTGCTTGGACCTGCAAAACATATAAATTTGTTATTTTTATCAACTTTTTCTGTCTTCTTTTAATCTTAAGGAGTATTTTTATGTTGTGTGTAAAAATAAAAAGTAAATGAAAGATAAAATTAATAATATATAATGTCAAACAATTATTTCATGTTAATTAAAGCTGTAATAAACTGTAAAACATATGAGAAATTCTTTGTGCAACTGCTACGTAATGCTTTAAGATGGTATTTATCAACATCCATTAGATACAGCTGTGTCTTTACATACAGAATTTTTAATGCTAACAAGAAGAATCACACGCAGCTGTAATTTTCGGAGTATGAAAAATAGTACAATTGCTTCATAAATGCTTAATTTCATTAAATCAGGTAATGATGGGAATCGCACGACAAAAAAAAATAAAATCCTTATTTGATAGTATCAAGACGAACCCTGTGTTTGCTAAAATATTCCACGAGTTTATAAACCCATTTGTCTATTATATTAATTGATTTGATTAAATTTTATTTGATATATAAATTTATTTATTAGTTTATAACATATTTTTGTAAATTATGTTAAATAATTTATAAAAATCAGCCAATTCATAAGTTATTAATTTTTATATTTTTATTTATATACTTGATATTTTTTTATTTTTAATCAAATAATTCATCATATCCTTTTATATTATTTTTATTTATCAACTAATTTAAACACTTTTAATTTAATAAATTAATTTATAAATATTTAACTAATTTATTAGATAAAATTAGTTTCAGTTTTGAGTTTTTAGTTCTATTTTTATTTTAATTTTTTTTAAAAATTGTAAATTAAATATAGTTAAAATAAGTCAATTCTTTCATATTATTTTATTTCACTAATATAAAAATTATTAATACATAAAAATTATAAAAAATAATTAAATTTACTAAAAATATTAAAAATAAA
>JAMLFT010002062.1:0-27396 GCA_026544285.1 Pachyrhizus erosus | reverse complement strand
ATGTTCGATTTTCTTGTATAATATTTTTTGGAATGATATTGACAGTTTTATTATATTTAGACAAATATACAATTTTTTAATATAGTTTCCATTTAAAAAAATAAATCAAATATCAAATTGTATAGAAGATTTATCAAAATTTATTTTTTGGAACAATAATCATGTGATGATACAATATTCTTCTTTTCTCATTTTTCAATAATTTAAAAGCAAATCTTCTTCAATATTTGTTGGTTAATATTGTTATAAAAGATAATATAAAAAATTAATATAATTCAATTTGAGTTAATAATTTTTTAGCATATTTTTTATCATAATTAATACATATTTTTTAAAAAAATATAGTTGATCTATATCAATTTATATTATAAATTTATAAAAAAAAAACTATAACATGTGAAATGGATATCAATACCTGTAATTTTAGGTCTTTAAAAATATCTAATTTTTTATATATAAATATATTTTTATTATAATTCATCCCTTTCAGATCAAGTTGATTCTTTCTTTGTGAGGTTATTAAAAGTTTTATAAAATTATTATACATATTTTTTAAAAAAAATTAAGTTTTTAAATTCTAATTTATTTAAAGTAATTAATTATAAACTAGTGATAAAAAATGTAAAAATATATTTTATAAAAACTTTGAACGTGATTATATTAATGATATAATAAATTAATAAATTATTAACATAATTATTATATCATCATTTGATATTATTATTTAATAATAAGAATTAAAATAAAAAATTATAAAAATTAAAATTAAAATAAAAAACTTATTATATATTTAAGCCAAATTAAAAATATATTTTTCCAATAATTTATTGTTGTTGAACGCACATTATGTCCCGCCGAAAGCCGAAGACAAATGTAATATACTTTTTGCGTAGTATATTTCATTCGTGCATTAACCATGTATTTTGTAGACGAAGTGAAAGAAGTCGTTTCAAATGTCAAAAAGGTCATTTCATTAGTTAAAAGCCGCAGTGAAAAGTGATCCGGCACTTTTACTTCTCCACCTAACCATATTTCTTTTGGAAGAAAAAGAAAGTATGATAAGAAAAAAAAAAAAAAACAATATCGTGATATTTCTAAACATTTTTGTGGAAGACAAAAAAGGTGGGGTACGTGGTTTCTCATGATAGGAAATATGATTTACTTTGTTGAACCATGCAATCCCCAGTGGACATATATTCACATTCTATCCATTTAGTCATTGAAAAACCTGTCGCATAAAACAATTTCCTCGATAAATTATCATCAATGAAAAACATATGACCAATATTAAAAAATAAAATCCTCATTATATACCATCTGCTTATATTTCTAGGTAGGAAAAAAGCAATTGAGATTTTGAGGTCAGAATATCTTTGTTCTTACCCTTCTATATATCAAAGAAGCTAGCAAACTAGAAAGGCTATATAGGTAGCAATAAGAGCTGCAGATAGAACCAGAGAAGTCTCAATCACATCTTGCAGCAAGAATTCCCCAAGCCATAGCAGTGTGGGCTTAGTGTAAAATCTTAAGAACTCCAGTAGTATTTCAGAAGTGAAGAGAGGAAAAAGGCCTGTTTGTTTCTCATGAAGCGACAAAATATTTAAAGGTGTTAAAAGCTAAATCAGGTAATGAAGAGGTGCTCTTGTGTCCTATTTAAACAATGGTTCTTATATTCTCTCCAGTTTAGTAGCCTGTAGCAATCTGCACATTTGCATTTAAAGCTGTCTTTTTATTTAATGACGGATGCAGAGAAATAATGATGATCCCATCTTCTCTTATGAAACCCCAATGACCAAGTGAACAACCCCTTGTCCTTTCAAATTCAAGGAACTGTGGTAGTATATATTTATGCTTTTTGTTTCACTTTCATTGACAGCTTCTAGCTGTCTCTCTCTCTCTCTCCGCTGCCGCTAGGTAAGTCAGATAATAATTAATGAGCTGTGTAGATTTTCCAGGTGGCCAGGTGGTGTGGTGAGGTGAGCCTCATCCATGCCATTCATTAATATGATATTGTTAACTGGCTTTTGAGGCTGCAATCTGGCTCTATCCTTTCTGTGTATATGGAAAGAAAGAAAAAAAACTGATTTAGGGATCAGAGAGATGAAGGGATAAGAGTTTTCAGGTGTCAAGAAAAAGCTCTTTATTCACCTCTATTTGAGAGATGTATTTATTATTTATATTATATAGATAGTTCATAGTTCGTACTTCATAGTTCCCTTCAATTTTTCTACAGTTTTTACCTGCTTTTTTTTTTTTTTTCTGTTTACTCTTCAAATACTAACCAATTAATTAACCTACAGTTTCCCTCTCCTAAACTTCTTGGTCTTATCAGGATGGAGCCATGGCCACCTCATGCGATGTTGGGAGGTGAAGAGGAATGTCACAGCAATGAATCTGGATGGACCATGTACATTGGGTCCCCCAGAGATGAGGATGCACATTGTGATGAGGAGGAGAATGTTTATAGCCTGGATAATGATTATGAAGCTGCACAAGCTGATCCAGATGTTGAAAGTGACGATTCCATGGCTTCCGATGCATCTTCTGGCCCGAGTCAGTATGGAATGGTTAATCCATTGGGGAGTGGCTATGATGGCTTCACACATTTTCAGCAAAAGGAGCAAGTGAAGGACAAGTATTGCTCAGATCACAAGAGAACAACAGCAAGTAAATCAAAGGGAAATCAAGTAGTGGAAAAAAGGGTGGAAAAGAATGAGATGGATTTCACCAATAGCAAAGGTAAGGCTCATGCAGTTCAGAATCGTAGCAAAGCCAAGGTGAATAAAAATTATAGGGTGGGAACCAGGAAATCATAGATGTATTTCAAGTTTATATGCCTAGCAGGTTTAGCTTACAGCATTTTCTTAGGTTTTAATTAGTTTTCTGTCACAAATTACTATGTACTGTGTTTCATTTCCAGAGTCATCTATAATGTTAAGATTTGAATCAAGAAAATGTCAAGGCCCCATTAATTAGCTGCAGCATGCATGAATTAATGTGTATTTATGCAAATCTGGTTAATTTCTATATTTTCTTTTTTCTTTTTTCATGCGTACTACAATATAGTTTGTGTATCAGAAAGATGGACACTAGGTTTTGACGTGTACGAGGAGTTCGAATAGTGAGTCAACTTACTGTACAATAATTTTAATATTTATGTATAGCCTTTTATCTTCTTTAAACAAAGCGCAACTAGAATATCCCCAATTGCATGGATGGTGACTGAGCACCAAAACTTGGTTGGTTGATTTAGTCAAGAAAGCAGTTGAAATAGGGGGAAATGAAAATAGTCAAATATACATATACAATATTATTTTTTAATGAAAACTGTATTTGATTTGATTACATGAATAGTCCTTGCCAAGTTCACTTTAACAGCGAAAGAATCTATATCTTAATCCGTTGATTTAAAAACAAGAAAGTGGACAGTTGTAAATTAAATACATTATTTGTTAGGGGTTCATTACGGGTTGCATGATAAGCCTAACTAACTAATCACTCATGATTCTTGTATTTGAAGGTTAATTAGGAATTCATTATGGTACACCAAAAAACAATAGGAATTCATTACGGGAGACATGATGCGTGGTGTGTTTATTAACTAACTAATCCTTCATGATTCTTGTATTTGAAAGTTAGTATGCGTGGGAGTTGAGCATGTTTTTTCATATAAAAATAAATCATATTACAACAAATCATTAACACTAATCAGATTTAGGTAGGAGACAGTTAGCTAGCTTATTTTAGGAAGGACGCGTCATTATTGAATTTCATGTTAAAAAATCATATATATTAACAGTAAAATACTAAAACTGCTGGATAAATAAATCCAATAAATCATGACAACCTTATTCTATCTATTAAGGATCTAGAGAGAAAACTCTGATTCACAAGATCTAGTGTTTAATTAAATTTTGGGTCACATATAGTGCATGTTTGCTAACATAGTGATATGAGTTGCTCGTGATGATTTATTATAGTAATAAATAGTTATTCTTCTATTGATTTTATCATGATTTAATCTTCAACGTGGACTCTTACAATCAATCTAAAAACACTAATAAACTTTTTATTCTCAACTTACTTTTTAGTAATATCATATTTTAAGGATATGATTATTGAAATATTTTTATATATAAAACAATGGTTACTATTTAACTTTTCTAGGAATACGTTTACAATCAAGTATCGATTTGAGTGTTTAATTTAATTATGATGGTGGTAAAGTTATATTTTTAATTGATCACAAATCAACACGTGTAGAAAGAATTTAATCATATGCATTGTGAAACTTTTTTATATAGACATCTAATAAGATTTCATCCTATGTTAGAGGAATATTAAAACATTTCCTATGTCAAACATTACCTTTGAAAAAGTTACTTTTTCTTTATAAAAATAAAAAGTAAAAAATAAAAAACTATCTCGACAAAATTTTAATATATAGATATTAAGTTTGAACGAATAATTATCTTAGTTAATATAAGCATATTGTTATATTTTAAGAAAATAACTATTAAAATTACTCGTATTATATACTCTTCTTCAACAAGCAAAAATAATTTCAATTAAGATCAAACCTTTGGAGATCTAGTGGACCGAACCCCAAATAATAAAGACACTAGTGTTGTCTATGCTAATATTGCACACTTGAATCAATTTTAATTAATATAATGCTCATATGTTAATAGCAAAATCGGATTGTTTATATTAATCTATGTTGTTTAAATTTTATTCTAAACAAAAAAAAAATTATTTGAACAAAGTTTTTCTCAAATCGTACAATTTGAACCATATTTTCACTTTATCATAAATGTTAATAAGTTACTACAATAGCTATGTCTCTTAATTCAAACACCTCAGGATATATATCACAAGAGACAAAAAAATTAATACAAATTACGTTGTTATATACAGTTTTTACAAGTACAATGGTAATCGGAAAAGAAAAATATAAACAATTAAATCTTTGAATAAATGTTTGCTTTTGTTGCTATACATATAAATTATTATTGAATAATTATGTGCAAGGAGTTAATAAATCTGAATGTTTTATGTTTTTTTTTTTTACAGATATCTTATAGTTCATTAAGCTACAGACTAATTGTACCAGTAATATTGTCACTACACATAACGAGAATCAAACACAAAAATTTTCATTAAATAGATTATTTTTACAACGCTTAAACGTAAGGTACATGTTTTATGTTAAAATAAAATCTTGACTGTAAATTTCTAAATCATCCTCTCTCAATGTCTCTTGATGACAACTTGCTTCATTCATTGATTAAATCTTAAACCTCATATAGAAGGAAAAGGATAGAATAAATGTTAATGTGACATCTAAACATGAAGACGCTGTTTCGGTCCTATGCTATAGATGCCAGTGCAGGAGTTTGTTGTAATTAATAGAATTATAAAACTTGACAATATCTATGCTGTGCTCCGTGCAAGACATCACATGTGAAGGAACCCCTAGCAACTAGGTTCCAGCATCAAAATATATGAACATCTTGTAGCTAGTGAAATTCTCTCAAAATATGAGGGTACAAATCATTGATGACATGCTTTGAGGACAAGGTCGCTTTCTATTTGCAAGTTCCTGCTGGCACATAACCACAGCTACATCAACATATAAATAAATCACAATACATATCATTAATATTTTCTAGCATACCCGTATACATGCATGTTTAATCCAGAATTTTCGGGCCAAAGCAAAACAATATAAAATAAAATAATAATTAGACTGGAGTAGAATTATTCATTTTTTTAAATAACGAATGAAGTTTGTTTAGACCCTTTTGATTTGGAGACTACCAATTCTCAAGATCTTAAAACTAATTTGCAAGGTGTTTAAATACAAGCCTTATAATGGCAGAAATACCTACGAATAATAACACAATGAAAGATTACAACAGAAAGAGAATCTATTATCCTCTGGTCGACGTTATTATTCATTGATCATGATGGGTAGTAGTCAATCTTCGTTGACGTCTTGTTTTTAAACCTAAAATAAGTAAGTATTTCCAAGGTTGAAGTTGGCACATCAGAAAAAAGTACAATGTAAATAACATACGCGTCACAAGGGTTTTGTTAGGAAGCACACGTATAGATATGGACGTGGATATTGTTAAGTCCAAAGTTTAGGATATGATTGACATATTTAACGATACCAAAAGAATTTGAGTGTCTGACAAAGGAAAATATTTTACTATGATGAAAGATGTATTATTAACTTTTGTCAATAAGTGTTTAATTGAAAGTATAAGAAGTGACTCCACTTGCTAGACCGTTATATGGAGAAAGACAATCTATATCACATCTTGTGTTGTAGTTTTATGTTATTGATATATTTAATTAGGCTGATAAAAAATACTGTAAACTTAATAATTATTTTTATTTCACTATTTTTTTATTTATTTAATTTCACCCCACTATTATTAAAAAGTTTAATTAAATTCTATTATTTTCAAAATCAGAAAAATTAAATCCTTCTGTCCAAATGATTTGATCGTGTTAGTTTAAAAAATTATGACGATTTTGATATACACATAATAGCGATTTATTGTTGCTAGTATTATAATATTATTGTCTTTAAGAAGTAAATTTTGATTTACACTGATAATTTTAATTTTTTTTTTAATTTTTTCCATATCTTATCTCCCATTCAACTATATGTGCCTCGTTTTGGAATAATAGCTTGAGGATCTTATCACCCTTTCCTACAAAGGAAGATGGTCTCTAAGTACATTGCTTTTGAACAACAACTTGAAGCATTCACAGTTGCAAATCGAATCTAGCGAGGAAATCTGCATCTTATCACGTAAGTTTAATGTCGTCGTAGATGGAGGTTGTTCGTCGCGCTCTCGCCTGCATCTTAGGACCCTAATTCGAGGACTGTCCGCATTGACATGTGTGCTTCTCATTCAGGCACTGATGATTTCAGAGTTTAGTTGTGGCTAAGGAGATGTAGAAGGAGCATTTGGATGGGGAATCAAAGAGTTGTGCTACAGAATTGGTGATGTTTCTTCATTTGATAATGTGTTTTTTGGTTGAGATTTAGGATTGATGAGTATACAAGGAAGTCCATTTTAAAGAATAAAATTAACATGATGGCAATTTTTTACCGTCTCTATTTTAAAATATTTTTAATTTTTAAAAAAGTAAAAAATACAGTGACAGTTTTTAGGTCACATTTTGTAAATCATAACTCTACTAATTTAGTTGGATAAAAAGAACTTCATAATGAGATAAAATTAAATACATTAATAAAATTATGAGACAAATAATAATTAAGTCAAAAATATATGAAGATAAAAGTTAATTAAAATTATTTAGTTTAATTTTTAAAATATAAATCATCCAAATCAAATATAAAAATAATATATAATTCATTTAGTTTAGGTCAATTTGAGTGTGACATTAAATTTGAACTAAATTAAATTGATATTTTATAATTATTTTGGTTTATTTTTCAAGGTATATTTTTTTATTTATTAACGCAACATAGAATCTAACAATTAAATTTACATACTTATTTATATTTTTTACAAAAGCAAATAAAATTTATTTTTATATAACTTTAGTGTAAAATATTTTTGTTAAAAAGTAATATTTTTATTATTATTTAACACTATTCTTTAATAGTAATGGTTAAGTTTTTCAATAACATAAAAGTAAAATGTGTACTTCAATTACAAGAGAATGTTATAAATTAGTTTAACACTTATTACTTATTGAGAAACCACATATTACAAATATATTATAAAAAAATACATTATAGAGCACACACTATTATCACTATTAAAGTTTAAAATAATATTTTTAACTTAAATATGTTAATTTTTAGTTTTTATAAAATGAGTGAATTTTTATTTTAATCCTTATAAAAAAAATTGTAGTTTTCATTCCTTAAAATGTGAAATAATTATTTTTGATCCAGATTGTCACATGATGCTTGCATGTTTAACAAATCTAAGGTAGCAACTACTATGTGACACCTTTAAAAATTATATACCCTTATAATGAATGTTATTTATCTATCTTAAAATGAATGTTAGATATCAAAAATAATATTTTCAAATTTTAGAGAATGAAACTCAAAGACAGGTATTTAATAGGGACTAGCGATGAGCATGGCATAACCTTGCCCACTAATCCAACCAAGCTTAAGATTTGATTTGGACAAATTCGAGTTTTGAAAATATACCTAGTGCATTTTTTAGGATGAATTCAAGTTACATTTTAGATCATCCTAACCTAGTTTAGTATCTAATATTCTCTTAAAAAGTACAAGTTTTTTGAATAATTATGTATTAATAATAAAAAAAAAATATTTAATCATTAATATTATTTATAAAATGTTATTATGTTTATAATAAAATTATTTAATTTAAAATTATATTATAAATATACCTTAATTAATTTTTTTACTCCTTTTATTCTACAATTTAACTATGAATAATGCTAATGTTAAAAAGTTGGGTCATCTCAATCTTGTCCCATGTGTTTTGAGTCTTGATCATATCATATTTAGGTTTAAAAGATTACACAATCAAATTTTCAAATGGAGTATAGACAAGGATAAACTTGACCCAATACAATCCATGATCATCTTATATAAGGACTAAAAAAAAATCACTCATTTTATAAGGACTAAAAATAATGATTTCAAATTTTAGATGAATAAAAATAAAAAGTATTTATTTATGTTTTTAGTCCCTCAAATTAGGAGGTATATTTTTTAGTCACTTAAATGAAAATTTATATTTTTTAGCCCCTTAAATTTGAAAAAAATCATAATTAAACAAAAAAAAAATAGATTGCAAAATCAAAACACTTATTTTATAATAACTAAAAACATATTTAAGTCTAATATTTCATAATGCTAAACATTCATTAAGTAAAATTTATATTGTCTAATGTGTGGTTAAGCTTTGTTTGATTTGGTTTTCATAACAAAAAAGAAAATGGTTTTATGATAAAGGGAAAGATGAGACAAAAAGTTCAGGAGAAAGAAAGGAAAAAAAATAGGGTTGGTGGGAACGGAGGAGTGGATCATAATGAAACTGAGAAGAAGAAAAATTTGATGTTAAAGATAGACAAGACACTAGACTTGCAAAACTAAACTTAGGGGAGAGGCAAACAATTATGTAAATTTTCACAAAATTCCCTAATAATTTTTGGGATAAATCAATGAAATTTTTTCTCGTGACAAAGAGGAAGTGATTTGATTTTGCCAACTTAGATTAAAGACCCAATGGAGATAGAGTCTCAATTGGATAATATTTGGATTGGAACATAGAAAGTATGAGTGAATTTGTCACCTGTATCCATGGTCTATAAGTTCCAAAGGAAAACAAGTTAATCAAGCCACAAAATCAAAGCACCAATGACAATCATAAGGTAAGGGTTCTTGTATGAAAATACAATGATGGGAAGAAATAAGATGGTGTGAAGGCAAAAAATGTCTATTGAAAAAAGGTAAGTAGCATATGATCGAAAGGGGATGTCTTTCATGGTGGAAAAAAATGACATGAAATTGTTGGAACATTGATATGTAGGAAGAGTGTATACGCTCGAATCAATTTATAGGTTACAAGATAAATTGATAGTGGAATGATTGAATTCTCTAGGTGTGATTCTCATAGGTGGGATGTGTTGTTGATCAAACTTGCAAAAGGTAACATGTTGGAGAATTGGTGAAATAGGCAAAAGATAATATGCAAAACCTACTTTACTAGATATTCAAGTGGTCTCCTAATGATGTAGCAAAGGAAAAATACACATGGATCTAGTGTCAAGGAACTCATTACCATGAATAAGAATTAATGATGTTGTAACAATACTTATTCATATTATGTCTTAGGAAGTAGTGAACTTAATTAAGAAAGTCCTTGTTAATGGTCTTATATTTTCAATCTAGTTAGTGGAGAATATGCTTATAAAAATAATAGTCTTGTTTTTATCTTCCTTAAAAACCTTCCAACAAAGTGAAAATTTGTTGAATCCTTGGTTGTTCCTACGGGTTACATAATGGTCGATTCAAGTGCTAAGAAAATACGAAGAAAATTTTATTTTTCTAATGGCCTAAAGGCCCTCCTTAAACTTAAAGGCCTAAACTTATTCATTTTACACTTAACCGAAAACTTCACCAACACTTTCTCAACTCTTTTCCTCTAAGATTTTTCAAGAAAACAAAAACCTATGTCCATTATATTAGTTTCTCTTATGTTCTTCCCTTTTGATGCTTAGGAAGACAAAGACTTAAGTGTTCCACCACTTGGTTATTCCATTCCTTGTATATAACTTCCTCCTTAATATCATTTCAAATTCATGGAAACATCTCTTTGTAATGATACTTTTGTTCAAGCTAAAGGCTTATTGTTTATAAATTGAAGACTTCCAACCATTGGTCTGGTTTTATGATTTAATATATGTATGTTGATTTGATTTAGTTGTAATAAGTAGTAATAAATTATAACTGAGTTTTAATATGATTTATTTTGATGTTGATCTAACCCTTAATGCCCAAGCAAATTGGATTAAGGTCTAAGCAAATAATGGTTTTCAAATAACCTAAAATGAACCTAGTCTAACTTTGTTTTAATCCATTAAAATGTTCTTCAAACCTAGTGATGAGGATCAAGCAAGGAACATGGACATTGAAGCACTAGAAAGACTTGGTGGACCAATGACAAAGGCACGTGCAAAGAAAGTAAAAGAAGCCTTAAACTAAATGGTGACAACTTTGATTAAAGTAGATTCACATCTAGAAGGATTGAAGCCTAAGTTGGCCAACTATTTAAAGTAACTTGAGGAATAAAAAGGATGGATTATTTTTATATGACAAAGCTCATGAAGATATATTATCTAGTTTTATTTTCTACTAAATAAAGTCGTAATAAGATATTTGAGCTACACTAATTTATTTTAACATTAGGCCCAAAACATTTTGCTATTTTCTTTGATTTATGTTGTGTGGGATGCGTTAGAATAATATTTAAATAAGGCATAAATAGGAGTGATTGTTAGTGTTTTTTGTGTGTCTTGATTAACTTACATGCTAATTAATATGTCACTTACTCGAGATAATTACCACCATTAGTAAAATAGTTAATTATGACAATAAGAGTTACATTATGTTTAGTGGACTCTTAGTATGTTCTTGGACAACAATAGTCTCTTATATGTATCTCACATTTTATGAATGAAAACAAAATTTGGATGTTTAATTTTGGATATTCCCAATAAAAAAGAAACTAACTCTTTTGGCTTCTTCATTGAGCTAAACTCTAATCTTATTAAGAGGTTTTGACTCTTGTGATGATAATTTTTCATGACTTATCAATTCTTTGAGATTGTGGTGCCTTCCTTTTTGTCTTCTAATTCTAATCATTTGGTATTCAGAGCAAGCGAGTTTAGCATCACTTTTTGGTAAATTCCTTTGTGTTATTATTGTTTCCTTTTGTGTTGCACATCAATTTTATGGATTAAACTACTAGTTGATTGCATTTTTTCTTTATCCAAATTAATTGTTATTTGTGTGTCAAGTTCTGATTTGTGTTTTTTAAGTAGATTTTGTGGTTGAATTGAGTTTGAGTGTTTTTGCAACAATTTTTTTTTTTTTAAAAAGTAGTGATATCTTTTAGTGAAATTAAATTCTTTGTCAAATTTTTCTTATTATCTTTAGTTCATTCAAGTATTATAAGTTATGTGTTCGTATTCTTGAGAGACTTAACCAAAACCTTTTATTTTGATTCATAAAAATTAGGTTTAAGTTAGTTTGGATGTTTTTTCTTAAATATTAAAATTTTGAAGACTTGTTAGCAATTAAAAGGACTAAAAAGTAAAAAGAAATGTTATCATTGGAAAGAAGAAAAAAAGGCAAATTTGTCCAATACAAAGTCCCTTTACACCTTTATTTAGTTCCTTCATTTTCATACAAATTTATGTCATTTTGTCTTTTTTGAATGTACTATCTCTTAACCCTTTGTGTTATGTAGAATTTGACCAAGAAATCTATAGAGGAGGTGAATAAATTTGTTCTTTCTTGTAAAAAAATAGGTAGAGTTTTACAATGTCACAATAAAAGTTTTTTCTAAAAGATTTCAATCCTCAACACATGTAAGAAAACCAATTGAATAAATCTTTGAAACCAAGAAAATTTTTTACAAAAGAAAGATTATAGAAAAAATGACACAAAGATTTATACTAGTTCAGCAAAAACTAAACCTAGTGTTAGTTTAACAATCATAACAAACTCTTTCAGCACTATAAATGAAAGTATTACATACATCATGCACGCACAGTTAATCTATAATTCCCTCTTCTTGAACCCTTCAAGAAGAATGTACAAGTAGCCCCCATCACTTAAAGAAAATCTTAGAAACTCTATCTAAGATGTACACTTGATAGTATGATAGGAGAGTTGTGCAAGATGACTACACCAGTAAGTTCTCTTTTGAACACAAAGAATTCAAGACTACTCTTGCACCTTTGACTCTAAGAGAAGTTGGTGAGGATCAATAAAAAGAATGAGAGATAATAGAAAACAATAGAGAAAAGGAAAAGATAGTGAAAAGAAAAAGGAAGAAAAAAATGAAAAGAAAAAGAAAAAATGGAAAATAGTAAGAAAAATAGAGAAAAACGCCAAATTTATTTATAAAAGAAAAAGAGGTTAAAAGGCTATGCACTTGAAAATGTCAATGCTCTTACTTTTAAATAACGAAAGTAATTTAAAATAGGTTTCAAATGAGGTTTTTTCTTTGTTGTAGGAATTTGAAGATGTTTTTCCCAAAGAAGTGGCTTAGGATGTACCCTCTTTAAAAAGCATAGAACATCAATTTGATCTTATTCTAAGAGCTTTATTGCCTAATAGGCCAACCTATTGGAGTAATCCCCAAGTGACCAAGGAGATTCAAAATCATGTTGAAGAGTTTATGCAAAAAAGGCAGGTGATAAAGCATAATTTTGCTTTCATTAGTGTTTCAATTTGTATATATTTGACATGCTCTTATGAAATTTTTTGTCTTTTTTTAATTGATTTTTGTGATATTAAGCCTAAGTGTCAAGTTTTATTAATTTTAGCATTTTCTCATTAATGACATTATTTTTGTTCACGTCAATTTTGAACCCAATTTTGTAATTAATAGCCCAATAGCATTTTTACAATTTTTAATTATTTAGGAAGTTTTTGAGTGGGCTTTAGCTATTTAGGAAAGAGCCCATCTTTTTGCGCATTATAAATATTCATGATTGTAACAAACATAACAACTTTTAGATTTACACACATTTTGAGAAGTAGTTACAAGTCAGTTGAAGTTAGTTAGAGTTTTTTAGAGTGATTATTCTTTCTTCTTCCTTTCTCTTCTTTTACTCCATTTTCATTTTCTTCTCCCTCTTCCTCTTCTCCATTTTTGTTTTGAAATCTTGCATTGATGATAATCATGAAAAACTAATCTCATTTTCAATTCAATGGTTCGAGTTCTTTTTATGCTTCATTTTTAAACTGATAAATTATTTTTTTTTTCAAATTTCTAAATAGATGCATGACTATGTTTTGATTTGTAAAATTGAATTAGGAATAGGTTATGATTGATTAATCCTTTTCTTTTATGGTAATTAACTAATTGTTTGTGCTAATTTGAATTGTGGTTGAATTTGTCTAAATTGAGTAACGTGGTTGTGTTCCTAATTTTGATGAATGAGTGTGAGATGATTATCTTATGATTTCAAATTGAATTGCATAATGATGAATTTGTTTTATCCTTTTTAGAATTGTGATGATTTATTGAAGCATTTGATTCTTAGGTTGTCACTTTGAATTTGTTTTAAAGCCCTTATGCTCGCTTGATCTATTTTTAGTTGTTGAAATTAAATCAACATTATCCCTTATTTTTGAATTAGAATATGAAATCAAATGGATTGTGTTTTTGGATATATGACTTGAGTTTACCCTATATTGAAAAATTTAGTGATTTTGATAGCATATTGGCTAATGTTATCGATGGGTGCAAGAAAATTGAAGTCTATATGTAGTTCCAGTCATTCTAGTGCCTAAGATAGACAAAACTTGTAGAATGTGTACTAATTGGAGTCATCAATAACACCATGGTAAAGTATAGTCATTATATTCCTAGATTGAATGATTTATTGGATGAATTACAAGGTGTTTATATCTTTTCTAAACTTGATCTATAAAGTGGATATCATTAAATTAGGATTAAAGTATGAGATAAATGGAAAAATAATTTTTAAAACTAAATATGATTTGTATGAATTGTTTGTTATGCCTTTTGAGTTAACTAATGCTCTTAGTACCTTCATAAGATTAATGAATTATATGTTAAGTGAATCTTTAGGAAAGTTTGTTATAGTTCATTTTGATGATATTATGATTTATAAAAATCCCTATGATGATCATCTTGTGTATTTGAGGTGTGTTTTAGAAACTTTGTATACTAATATAGAAAAATATGTGTTATGTGTTGATCATGTAGGTTTTTTTTTGGTTTGTTGTTAGCTCACAAGAAGTGCAAGTTAATCAAGAAAAGGTGAAAGCTATTCAAGAATAATCAACCTCCAAAAATATGAGTGATGTTAAAAGTTTCTATGACTTGAATAGTTTCTATAAAAAAAATTGTTAAGGATTTTAACACTTTGGTTACACCTTATAATGAAATTATTATAAAAAATGTAAGATTTAAATGGGGAGAGAAACAATAACATATATTCACTTTGGATAAACTTATATATACTTCAATAATTACGTATGAAAAGCTCTACTAATCAAATTAAAATAATTTTGATAATAAATTAAATTTAAATAAAATAAAAGTATATATTGATCTTTTTAATTTAAAGATATTTTTATCCTTTTAAAAATTAAGTATATTTTTTTCATTTATTTCTTTTCCACTTCTATTAATCCAAATATTTTAAAAGTTTTACTTATTTTTTTATTTATTCTTTTGTTCCTTTGATTTTTTTACTCTATTATTTTCCTTCCTATTTCAATTTTTTATCGAAACAAAAATAAAGCATTTGGGATGAGATAGAGAAGGAATGAAATGGCAGGCTGACAGTCAACGACGACGTGGAGGAAGGTGAACCTCGTCGTATCATCCGCTTCCTTCAGTTGCTTCCCTTCCCTTCCCATTCCACTCTCATTCATCCTCACTCAGAAATGTCGAAGTTGCTTCTACCCACTCCTCCTCTCACCACTTCCATTCACCGCTTCAACACTTCATCTTCCGCTTCTGCCCTTCAATTTCAACGCCGATTCTCCCTTTCTCTCCTCTCTCGTTGCCACCACTCTCCCACTCCCTCCCGCTCCCGCGCGCGTAGAATAGACCTTTCCCTTCGCGCTTTTGATTCCTCTTCCGACGCCAAAAGCGAAGAAGAAGTAAAGGAAAAAGATGGAGTTGACGACCAGAGTGTTGGGATTGCAGACAAGGATTATCCAAGTGGAGAATTCGACTTTGAACCGATTACCGGATGGAGAAGTTTTCTCGTCAAGCTTAGGATGCTGGTTGCGTTCCCTTGGGAGCGTGTCCGCAAGGGCAGCGTCCTCACAATGAAGCTTCGTGGCCAGGTTACCTTCTCTCTTCTCACCGTCGTGTTGGAGCCCGTAGGAAGAAAAAGAAAATAAAATCTCGTACTGTTTTCACTTCTGAGTTTTTTACTTTTTAAAGTAAACCATCAATTTAGTCTCTGAAGTGTCCAGTATCGTCTTCTCTCTTAAATAGTCTTTACATTAATAAAATTATATAAGTAATCTTTAAAATATTGAATGTCTATAATTTTAGTGGTTGGTATATTTTAGTAGCATTATGGGACTAATTTGAAGAATTTTTTCAGTACTCAAGGGACTATTTAGCATGATTTTTAATGACAGCTTATAGAATTTCATTAGTGAATATAATTTAGGAGAGAGGGTGATACTTCAGGACCAAATTGACGATTTATTTGAATGTTTTTTGTTTCGTACATAAAATTTTAGGAAATGGTGACCCTGTCCAAGCCAAGAAAAACCTCTTGAACTCAAAGAGAGAAGTGAGGATTTGAACATGCGACTTTCTGATCCTAGACTCTGTCTTATTTCACTTCATCGACCCTTTAGGATTGCTTGTCTAATGATTTTTAATTTTATCCTAGCAGATTATTGTAGAAGATAATAATAATGACACACTTTTATGACAACGTTTTCTAATTCATTTTTTTTATTAAAAACAGTCAAATATATTGAGGCATGCCAAGTTAGGAATAAAATTCATTGAGTTTATTTTGAGTCGCAGACTAGTAGTAAACTTTAGGGAATAAAAAATTGAGAAATGCTAGCAAAATACTATGTAACACACTTTTTTGAACACTCTTCATTATTGATTGAAATTTATTAGAAATTACAAAATTTGGTGGGTTTCCTTTCTTATCATGATTTATAGTTTTCAATTAATTTTAATCAATAGAAGGTGTGTTAGAGAATGTGTTCTTAGCACTCTTCTAATAAAGAATGTGCCAGTATATTGAGTTAGCGTTATTAAAACACTATTTTTCATTTGATTTTATAAATATTTGTGTAAGAATGGATGAAAATAATTGTTATTATTTTTATTATTTATTTCATTATTTTTATAAATAAAAAGGAAGGCAATAATTTTATAGTTAGTTGCTCAAAAAACTAAAATAGTTCTAACAGTAGTGAATATATACACACATTTTCTAAAAAGCACATATACATTTGATATGTTTGAATTCAAAATATTGTGTTGTTTCACATGCTCAGATATCCGATCAAGTGAAGAGTAGGTTCTCTCCGGGACTTTCTTTGCCTCAAATTTGTGAGAATTTTTTGAAAGCAGCGTATGATCCTCGTATTTCTGGTATATATCTTCATATTGATAGTTTAAATTGCGGATGGGGTAAAGTAGAAGAAATTCAAAGGCATATATTGGATTTCAAAAAATCAGGTAAATCTCTGGACTTGTGTTGCAGCTTTTGTAGGAAATAAAGAGGAGTCCGGAATGTGGAAACATGCAATAAACAAACAAATTTTCATTTTAAAATGCTGTTTATAGAAACTTATATCTGAGTCAAACAAACCGGTTAATAATTTACCACGAAATTCAGTAACTTACATAACCAAGTGACATGTAAATGTAATTACTGATGGCTTCTATGACTACACCCGGTCAAAAAGCCAAGTCAATGCTAGTGCTTGTAACATGAAGTTTTAGTGCTTTGCAAATTAATTCTCTTAAAATCTCTAGCGAATATTCAAGAGATTATTAATTTAGATTTCTATGTATGTTGTAATGGCCTTAAGTAGAAGGCTTCTATAACTGAATTCAATTTATCTTTTCTTATAGGAGCAATGAAGTATGTCATTTTCTAAGGTTGTGTAACTGAGGCTTATATTTTAAAGTAATATGGTGATTGATGATATATTAACGTACCTCTTCTTCTCCATTGATATGTTGGCCTATATTAATGTTTTCTCCTGCTTATGAATGACATTCTTTGATAGTTGATTATGCTTGCAGGAAAATTTGTTCTGGCCTATGTCCCTTTATGTCAAGAAAAAGAGTATTACCTTGCATGTGCATGTGAAGAGATATATGCTCCACCCAGTGCTTACTTTTCTTTGTTTGGATTGACTGTTCAAGCCTCGTTCCTCAGAGGTAAGATGATTTTTCTAATTTTCTTTTCTGTGCATTGTTACAAATTTGGCATATAGTGATTGTCCTTGAATATTTTTCCTTTTCTTACAGCATGTCATACATGTCTGCGTGTGTGTATATGTATGTATGTATGGCAGTGCTTGTGTATGTGTGTGTATAACTGCATAAGACTCCAATTTGATCCATCAAAGATCATGCAATGTAATATTGGTCCTGCATCCTTCAATGCTGATTAATGTCACCAGTTTTGTCCTTTTGTAATATCTTTGCCATCAAATTGGTCATTTCAGTGACATCTAATTGATCCTTTAAAGGACAAGATTGGTGCTATTTAATACATGGCTGATAAATGGAGAACCATTCAGATATATGTTTGGAGGGCCAATTGGATATTTACTTTTAGAGGAGAGAGAGGGGCATAGAAAGGGGTGGGGGAGATTTCAAACCTCCCAAAAGGTCTCCTATTAGCAGTTCGAAAACCAATTTTTGTGTGTATGCACGTGGATCCTTTTCTATGAAGTTTGTACATAATTTTAGTACAATATATCTTAACTATGAAAACCTGAATTGAAGTCTGCTACTGATATGCCTTTTTATTACATTAATAGAATTATGTAAGTCATGCAAGTCAGGAAATTATTGAATATTGATAAATCATTTTAAATTTTAAATCCTATGATTGCTATAAATAAGCCTAAAACTTTTGTGTTTGACATCATTTTATTAATTATTTTCAGGTATTTTAGATAACATTGGAATTGAACCACAAGTGGAAAGGATTGGAAAATACAAAAGCGCAGGAGATCAACTAGCTCGAAGAACAATGTCTGAAGAAAATTGTGAGATGCTGACCGCATTGCTTGATAATATCTATACAAATTGGCTGGATAAAGTCTCTTCTGCCAAAGGTACATTTGCATTGACATTTTAGTTGAATCTTGAACCAATATATTAACTCTGGGCTTCTGCAAGTTTAATACAGGAAAAAGAAGAGAAGATATTGAAAAATTCATAAATGAAGGTGTTTATCAAGTAGACAAGCTGAAAGAAGAGGGACTCATATCAAATACAATCTATGATGATGAGGTATATAGTTATTCCCCAGTGTTGTTATATGAACAACCTATTTGACTTTGATTGCTAAGCCCATAGTAATAGTTGTAGTCTAACCCTTGGCTAGGGGTGGTGATTAGTTAAAGCCCTCCTCATAGTGGCCGACCTATGGATTGGAACTTGTAATTTAACATTGTTGGTAAAGTTCACCTAGGCATTTTATATTTCAACAGTGACCAACCATCAGGTTATATGAAAGACTATTTGTGCATGTACTTTGTCATCTTTAGAATTATTAATATAATAATATTGAGATGGAATCTTATCTAAGAAAAATCCTGAATATAAAGAGTTTTTGTTCTTTTTGCTATAAGTTTGTTGGTTTTATTGCTTCTTCATTTAAGAATTGTGGATTATAATGTCTTTGAAGTTGGTTGTATTAAAATTTGATAATTAACAGTGGTTAATAAATGTTTTGAAGGATGTTAATACATCTCAGTCAAAGAGGGTTAAAATGATAAGAAACATTAAATGTTTTGCAGATTACTGCCATGTTGAAGGAGAGACTCGGAGTGAAATCAGATAAAGATCTGCCTACAGTGGATTACAGGTAGCAATTTCTATATGCTTTTGAGAATGTACTATGGTTTTGCTATTTATTTGAACTGGAAAGAAGTTAGCTTAAGAAATATCTAACTAGGGAATTCTCATTCCTTAGTCTCAATATTTCTTCTGCCTCTTACAAGTTTCATTACCAAAAATTACTTTATTTTCAACGTTAGGCATTTAGACTAATGCTCAAGGGCTGTAATATTATCTATGATCAAATAAGTTCAAATTAAAATCAAATGTCCCATTAAAAGAATCATTCATATCAATGTCTATTTCTTTCTTTTTTTTTCCTGATTGGAGGATTATTCTAGAACCCTAGGTTTCCCTGCACCTTTTTTCCTTCAAAGAGGATGCTACTTGACATTAATTTACTAATTGATAATAAGTTGGTGTCTATGTATTTGACTTTCTTGGTTCAGTAAATATATGTTTGGCATGGTCCCGGAGCTATTCATTACACCATCTTTCAAATTATGTTGTTGCAATTCTACAGTGTTCTAATATGTAATAAGAATGATGCTTAGTTCACTGGCTACTTATATTTTGGAATTTTCTTGTAAGATTTTATTCTATAACATAATGTGTCAAATGTAACACAGTTTTCCTGTTGATTACTAGCACATCCAATACATGTGTCTAGTTTTAAAATATTGAGTTTGATATGAATACAATGTAAAAGTATATTGATTAATTTTAGGGGAATATTTGGAAGAGGTTCGATGGAGGTTATTTGAAATTATGGACACGTTTGTTAAATTTTTTTCATAAAAGAATCCCTACTTTTTAAAAAAGTAATCACTTATTTTAGTTTTTGATGTGCTTTTATCTATTTTTCAAAATAATCAAAAGCTGAAAAGAATCTAATATCTAATTAAAATCAGAAACTATTTGAATTGATTCTCATGAATTGCTTCTTTTTTTTTATAAAAAAAATATTTTTAAGATTGTAAACAAACATAAGTTAACTTTTGCTTTTTTTATATCTCTAAAATATAATAACTAGATTACTTTACATCAGAATGACTTGTTTCTTGAATCTATAACTGTCTTTATAAAGGTAAAATTGGCCCTGTAAAAGTTATTCACGATCTTTCTATAAGCTCCTTTTAGCTTTTTGTTACCAGCTACATAAAGAAATGTATCAAAATAAGCTCTTTTTAGCTTATTATTTTAGTAATAAAAAATGTGAATAAACTCTCATGTTGTAAGCTCTCATGTGCTTAATTAAGTTGTTTACCCAAACATGCCTTTAATGTTAAATGTTGGAAACACAAATTTACAATTAGTTTTTATAGAAGTTGGAGGAAACTTTAATAAATGTATAATAAATAAAAAATTTCTTTTGAAATATCTTTTTTTATTAAGCCCCTGCTTGTTTGGTCATGGATCTGTTTGGCATAGGCTTTTATGGAAAAACTTATTTTTGGAGAAATAGTCATTTTATTATTTGTAGCTTCTCAAGATGGCTTTTAAAAACAAAAATAAAATTTAGAAAGTGATTATTTTCCCAGAATTAACCTTTCCCAAACATGTGTTTGGTCCTGGATCTTTCTGTGCCTTATGCTTTTTTGGAATAACTTATTTTGGAGAAATAGTCATTTCATTATTTGTAGCTTCTTGAGAGAGAGATTTTAAAAAGGAAAAGAAAAAGTAATTATTTTTCCCAGAATTAGTCTTTCCCTAACATGCATCTATTGAAGTGCAGTTTTCATGTGACTTACTGTTGCTTCCTTTTACTTATCTACTTTAGTTGCTAACAGATGCTCCTTTTGATAAATAAAACTACCAAATAATTCATATGGATAGTATAAAAATGTTTTCTTGCATCAATTAAATACAGGAAATACTCTCAAGTTAGGAAATGGACTGTCGGAATATCAGGTGGTAAAGAGCTTATAGCCATTATCCGAGCATCAGGGAGTATTAGTCGTGTAGAGAGTCAATTAAGTGTCTCTAGCTCAGGCATCATTGCAGAGAAGTTCATTGAGAAGATCCGCACTGTCAGAGGTAAGCTTGACCTTACAAGTTAAAGTTTCCCCTTTATTTCAATGCTGGAGGGTGATTAAAATTGGCATTTATTCAATGGAATATTATCAGGCTATTTATATTGCTTATGGAAGCTGTTGTTAATGCTTCATAACTTGTTTCAGTAGAGTAATATTATTGACTAATGTCTAAATGATAAATGGGAAGAAAGCCAAGAGATTACACTTCTTTTGAAACATATGCTTTAAAAAATGGTTTTAGTGGTTTGGTTTTCTTCCCAGTACTGCAGTATAAGTTAACCAATGTCAAAACAAATACATTATAGAAACCAAGTTGCAAGAACTCTGAATATATCATTGATTGGATCTCTGAATATCTGACATTAGTGAAAGACAGATCCTTCAGCCAGAGGAAATAAGTAAACATATGACTTACTGAACCCTGATAAGAACCTTGGGAGAACCACACCACAAAGCACATTGAAATCCCATACCTCACCTTGCAATTGGATCATCCAAGCAGGCTGGCTGCGCACTAGCCCTTTAACTAGTCCCATGCAAACACTGCAATGCCGGCGTCACCACCCGCGCTGCTCGATTGTGGCTGAGAGACATGGTGGATGACTACTCTAACACCAATTGATAAGAACCTTGGGAGAACCACACCACAAAAGCTAGCTACTGTAGTTGGAGAGCCCAAGGGCTTATAAAGCCACATTGGAATCCCATACTTCTAATGTGGGACTCAAGTCCCATACCTTGCAATTGGATCCTAGCAAACCCTTTGTTCATGTTTTCTAGGATGTACATTATAGGGGTTAGTTCTGTTCAGTTTAGTAACTGCATATGCAACAGCAACACAACTTATCTATTCACTTTTAGGAGCATAAACATAAGCATAATCATGGTTTAGTGTACATCAATGATGCTGTTTGCCAAAAATGCAACCTTTGACTGTTTTTATTCATTATTTTAATTCACTCACAAGTGTTCTTCCCCTCAGAGTCAAAAAAATTTAAGGCTGCTATCATCAGAATTGACAGTCCTGGAGGTGATGCTCTTGCTTCTGATTTGTAAGTTCTGGTAAAATTTCCCCTCTATGTTAATTATATGGTTCAAAACTTCTTTTAATTTAATAAGAAATTATTGATTTTCTGTCAATTGGTTTGAGATTATTGGTTGTATTGTACCATGGCATCATACATTGAGTACCTGTACTGCATTTATTTATTCTTAATTGAAGTTCTGTTTTTTTTTAGATGATAACTGGAGCATATATCTGTTATCATAATACTCATAATTTTTACTCACTTAACTTACATACCCACACTCATACAGGTGATCGCCCTTTATAAGAAAAATTGATACATTGAAGTGATCACCTTCTATAAGCAAAGTTTAACAACATAATGATATTAAAAATGCTAAACTTAAGACTAAGAATGCCTGGCAGTGGCAAGATTTTAATGCCAAGGTAAAAGCTAAAACCAGCAGCAATTTCTTGCATTTGTCTCCCCATACAAATAGGCAGTGCAAACATCTCAAGCCATGTAACAGTAAACTTGCAGAGCTGTAGCTTAAACAGCCAACTAGAATTGGTTTTCAAAAACACTATCTGGCACCATGCAGCCCAATTTGATCTATTGTATGTGTAGATATTGTAAAAGCTTGATTAAATAATTTTTTATCCTACAATAATAATTTTAGATTTGATAGGAGCTAATCATATCCTTTATGTAATGGTCTACTTCAATTTGAAATACATCTCCAATTGTAGTCATGGATGACAGTATTTTGTTGATTTGCATATTTAGGTCATCGTATTATATGGTGCCAAGAATCATGATCATTATCTGGTGTCATGATCTGCAGGATGTGGAGAGAAATCCGGCTTTTGGCTGCTTCAAAACCAGTCATCGCTTCAATGTCTGATGTGGCAGCCAGTGGAGGGTACTACATGGCAATGGGAGCTGATGCTATTGTAGCAGAAAGTCTTACCTTAACTGGTTCAATTGGAGTGGTCACAGGTGAAACAGTGTTTTACTGTTTCAGTAGGTGAAAAAAAGGCAGAATGATATAACTATTTAACTGAAGCTAAAAATAGAAAATTATGGAAAACTCGATGCACATCATGGAATATTTGAAACAGTTGTTCTCATCTGTATTCGTGTCAATAGTTTACAGTCTAATTGGTATTAGTGCTCAATTCAACAATTAAGAAACTCCTGATACAGGCAATAAGCAATAATTGAAAAATTTATAGGGATTAAAAATGCTATTGACCCTTTTTTTTCGTTTTCCATTGACAAATGCATAAAATATCACCAGATATTATTAAGTCTTAGTCATTGTGGTCCTGTAACTATTTTTCTTTTGGTTGAAATTTTTTGCTCTAGTTATCTTCAAAAACTTTGATAGAAAAAACGAAAGCGTTAGAAATGTACAGAGTACAGAATATTTGTTTTTACTATCTAAAGGAAAATCTGCTCTTCAGTGTTTTTGTAACATAACCTATATAAGATGAAATTTTCCTTTAAACATGTTAGAAAGTTAATGCTAAGACATCCAACATATGTTATAAATCTCTATATGCACAAAATTGACCGGTCACATTATAAGCAAGATTAAGTAAATTTATTTCACTAATTATTCATATTGAAATATAGCATTTTGAACCTGTTTTAATGAAGAAAAATATATAAATATGTGCTGTCGTTTGAATGGCAATTAAATTCAACCAAAGGAAATTGTAGCTTAATGCAAATTATTCATTTGAATCTGGAATAATCAGATAAGACATTAATTATAATATCATAAACAGCCAGTGCTATTTATGAACACTATTATTTATATGACATTCGTTTTTGTAGGAAAATTTAACCTGGGGAAACTGTATGAGAAGATTGGCTTCAACAAAGAAATTATATCAAGGGGAAGATATGCCGAGCTCCTTGCTGCTGAACAACGTCCTTTCAAGTAATATTATTTCTTCATTTCCTTAAGTAGAAATTCTAGTGGATAAGGAGAGAATATTAGGCAATGTAATATAGCATTTGATATCTCAACATTTAGTCACTCTCTCTTTATGAATGAAGATATTACATAAACTAATTAAGTAGTTTCCATCTCAACTTATTTAAAAAGAAAAAAGTAACTATAAGTTATCTTAAAAAATTAATATCCTGAAATTAAGCTGTACACTGTTATAATTGTGTGATTAGGACTTCAGTTGGGCCTTAATTTGGCTTGTTTGTCCTTTTAGTTATGTTAGTTGCTTTATTAGTTAGCTTGTTGGGCCTTGGGTGCCTAATTAATTAGAGTGTATAAGTTTTCTCTAACATTTTAAAAAAAAAAAAACATTGGATGAATTAAATTTGACGTTAGCTTTGCTAGTTGAGAGAGAATTAGTTTCTCTTTGGTTCTTGTGTGGAACCATATGTTATCAAAGAATTGCATTCTTTGTGAGTTCTCTACTTATCAATCATTAGGGATTGTGGCAATGTTCTTCCATTTCTTACCTCAATCTGCCTTTCCCTTTCTTCTACAATTTTTCTTTGAATTTTCATCCACGTAATTAATGTGAGATGCTGAGTTTTGATTCATCAAAGGGAGCCTCCATTACTTTTACAGGGTTGTTATTTTCTATTGTATCAGATTAAAAGTATATGTTTGACTTCTGAGACAAAAATATGAACATTTTCCATTTTCTTGTTTTGGTACAGACCAGATGAAGCAGAGCTATTTGCCAAATCTGCTCAGCATGCTTATAAACAATTTCGAGACAAGGCAGCGTTGTCCAGATCAATGACTGTATGTTTTAAATTTAACAAGCTAATTCCCATACTTTCTGTTCATTCTTTTTGTAGATCTTTGTCACAGACTCACATCTAGTATACTGTCACTAGGTAGAAAAGATGGAGGAGGTTGCACAGGGAAGGGTTTGGACTGGTAATGATGCAGCTTCGCGTGGTTTAGTTGATGCTATTGGTGGGCTTTCTCGAGCTATTGCCATAGCAAAAATGAAGGCCGATATACCTCAAGACAGACAGGTTCGTTTGAAACCTTTATTTTTGCTGTATGAATATTGTACTCCAAGTATAGATGCAAAACATGGTGATTATGCTTGAGCTATGCCAGGTTACACTTGTGGAGATCTCCAGACCCGGCCCTTCTCTACCCGAGATTTTGTTAGGTGTAGGGAGTTCCCTCATTGGAGCCGACAGAACAGTGAAGGAACTGCTACAGGGCTTGACATTTTCTGATGGAGTTCAAGCCCGGATGGATGGAATCATGTTTCAGACATTGGAAGAATATCCTTTCGGCAACCCCATTTTGTCAATAATAAAAGATTACCTCAGTTCCCTTTAGTTGTCCATAGTTCATTTCAATCGTTGTCTCATTCTATTCATATAGTTTTCCCTATATTGTTCCTCTTTTTGAGGTTGTCTCAATGGGTAATAGATGAGGAAGGTCTCCTTCAATGTCTCCCTCACAACCCTTGTACATGCATAATGTAAAGTAGGAAAGTTTGGAAAGTTCAAAGCATAGTTTTACTCATCAACCAAGATGGAATTTCGTGTGGCTGTGTTCATTTTTCCTATAATTCATATACAACCCTATCCCCATAATATTCAGTTAGTCTTCTTTTTATTGTGCTAATAAAAGGTTATATGGATTCATATAGAATGAGATTGAGTGCCTATAACAGTTCAACGTACACAACCAAATAACTTTTTTATGGACGTATTTACTTATCACAGTATGCTGTGGGATTTTTGTGGAGAGATATAGCCATCGAGTTAGAGGGGTTACCAAGTCTGTTGCAAAATGTGATTCAAAAATACTTAAAAAAAGAAGATACTTTGTTCTTGAAACAGTTATGATCAATCATTTTTTTATATTAAAAATTGTTATTTGAAAATGCATTATTTGAATAAATTTTTAAGTAATTCTAAAACACCTTCAAATAAATCTAATTTCTGAAATTTAGAAGAAACGAAAGCACTTTGTGAAATAGTTTTCATTTTATTTTCCATTTAAGATCTTGAAAATTCGAAGCTAACAATCTTGTAAAATAAAAATAGAAAAGCTAATATTCAATTTTGACTGTGTTGTAGTAGTTTGTTTATGGAAATGTCATCAATCCTATCTGTGATTTTTTTTTTTCTCTCCTTTAAAGTTTTAAAGTAAAATTTAATTAATTTAATAAAAAAATACTCTTATAAAATAGTTATGTAATTATTTTTTATTTTTCAATACATGTCTAAATTAATTAAAGCTTAGATAAAAAGTAAGATATAATTAATAAGAAAATAGTTAATGTTATTTTAAAATTTGAAAATGATAGATAAATGGAAATAATATTTTTTTATTATAAAATTTGATAAATTAAAAAGAAATAAAGAAAATATATTCGTTTAAGTTGTTTAATATAGGTTAAATTATCTTTTTGTCTTTGAATTATTTAAATATGTTTAAATAAATCTCTATTTTAAAAATTTGTCATGGGTTTTTTTAACTCAAATCATATTTAATAGAATTTTAGATGAAGGTTTCCTCGATGTCGAAAGAAATGTTTTTAATTTCGTTAAAGTGTAGGGATTTGTTTGAAAATTCTCATGAGCCTAAATCACTAATTTAATTAATTAAAAGGTCTACATTATTTGGGAATTTAAAAGTGAATTTCTGTCTCTAATTTAATAGATTTCTAACTGAAGGACTCACTTTAAAATAATTCTTGAGTTCCGAAATTTAATTACAAAATTTAAAATATAAAGACATACTTAAAAAAATTAAATATATTTTAATCTTTAATAAATAATTAATATTTTTTGTTTTTTAATAAATCCTTTAACATTTTTGTATTGAATATATTTTTATTTTATTTTTCATTTTTCAAGTGATATCTAAATCACTTTGTAAAATACTATTTACGTAAATTTAAAGACTAAAGATAAAATAAATTTTTTATTAAGAATTAAATTTTTTTAAAAATTATTAGAGATCAAAATATAAATTTAATCATTTATGAAGCATAAAAATATATTTAAATCACTAAAAAT
>JAMLFT010002061.1:0-27402 GCA_026544285.1 Pachyrhizus erosus | reverse complement strand
AAAACAAATTTTTTTAAAGAATGAAATAAAATATTAAATAATTAAAATAAAAATATTTTATTTTATAGAAATTAAAAGAAAATATTTACGCCTTTTATAAATGATTTGAATAGTCCAACAATATACATGGGCTGGAGCAATGGAATTTAAGAAAAGGTTTTCAACCAGATAAGTTAGACCATAATCTTGAAATTATTAAAATTAATTATTAATTATTAACATTAATAAACTGCTTTATTTAAGTTTATTTCCATGTCATGTTAAAATAAACATTAATCTATTTTAAAGAATAATTGATTTTAAATTTTGATGTAAATTAATTAAAATAAAATTGTAAATATAAATGAATTAAATAAATTATTTATCTTTAATGTTTTTTTAAATTTAATCATATAAATAAATAAAATATAAACTTAAGAGCTACCTGCAATCACTTGCAAACAATACAGGCTAAGTTGGGCGAATAGTTTACATGTTAAAATTTAAATATCAATTTTGTAACTTAAATATCAATTTTGTTTTTAAAAAATAACATTTTTTTAATCTTTTATATTTTTTATCTTATATTATTTATTTTAGTCAATATTTTAACAAAAAAAATGCTTAATAACATAGACTAAAATAATTTTTTTAAAAGATTAAAATATTTTTTTTAAAAAACTAAAACTAAAAAAACATTATTTTTCAATGACTAAATTCATGTTCAAGCGTACATTTGCCGCGAAATAGCTGGGTTTTTTTTTTTTCTCTTCCTGTTTGAATGCTTGCAAATTCATGCCTACGAAAAATCAAATAAATGTTGGAATTAACATATAGTGTTCTTACTATTTTTAAATCATGCCAAAGAAAAATCAAATACACTATATACATTATGAATTTGAACGTGCTTTGATTCACCGTATTTATCAATCTATAAGGTATTAACCTTTCCTTGCGAACGGGAATTCTCCATGAAGTGGTTTTTGTGATTGTTGCATCATTCCAGAGGTACCATTTCAGAGTACTCTCTTCACTATCCATATCAAGTGTTGGTTCTACTCTAGCTCTAGGAAGATTAATAAAACATGTACAAAGTTCGAAAATAATGTCCGTGCAGACGGCGCTGAAAATGATATGCACCAATCCTTTTTGGATACCCTCAAACAATCTATTAGATTTTAATACATGTAGCCTAAAATTCAATTTTTTGATTTCTGCTGATGACATCAGAAAGTTAAGTATAATTTTGAGGGAAGAATTTGAGCCCACAGACTGAAGTCAAGAAAGATTTGACAATGTCAAGAAGGGCCTCAATTCTTGGTCATTGGTCTTAGAAGGCCAATTGCTGTTAAGAGTCCAAGTATCCCACCGACAATGACCTATACCGTATGAAGAACAGACATAAGAAAGCCATCAGTGGTAAAAGAATTGACCATTGCAATGAAGATCATTCTCAACTATTCTATTTAACTTCTATCTTCTATTTCTTTCTTTCAGCAAGAAATTATAATAATTAATGTGTTCAATCTACTTATCCCAATTTTTGAGGACTTATATATGCTCACTTTTGAGAGGTAAAGGAGACAAGGCGTCATGGACAGACATAGGAGGAAGTGGAAATAATATATAAAATGAGGAAAAAAAAAATACTGTGGGATAAGCAAAAAGCTAATTATTAACTGAACCACATTATAACTCAGAATGAACATAATCAGAAACTGTAGAACCTATCATTTAGCACATTATTATCTCTGTGGAAATGTTCATCATTCAGTTGGCAATTGGCATTAGATATGATAGAATCACAAGTGAACTGAAATAATGTATATAACTCTGAAGATCTCAGCCCTTAACATTTCGAAGCAGTGTCATTTTAGGGTGCAATGAATTTCATTGGTTAGGCTTAGGACCATCAAATGATTATAGGAAAGAATCAAATGAAAAATGATAACCTGAGGGGGTGTGTGTCCAAGAAGTTCACGAAGTGGTCTGCTTTCAGCCAGAGGATGCTCAGCAGGAAGTTCGTACATAATTTGGTTTAAAACCTGGAAAATCCGTTCATTCAAATTCAATAAAATCCACTGAAACGAACTATAAAACAAAGGAGCAAAACTGTGTTGCACAACAATAATCAGAAAAAAGAAAAGACTTCCTTGGAAGTTCATCTCTCACATTTGTGGTAAGAGAAATAAATAAGATAGAATATTGTATAGAAGTAAAGGAAATGACAAACAACGGTACAGGAGGAAAATTTAGTAGGACAGGCATCAAACCTCTGCTTGGCGTCCTGCTTGCAGTCTTATACCAGTAGCGTCATACATCACCTGCCAGCAAACTCTCAGAAATTTACACAACCAACACTAGTTTAGTTTCTCATAGTCTAACCTAGGTGCATGTTTAATTGTTTTTGGGAGCATCAAATGCTTTCCTAACTGTAATATAATGTCTATTCCTACAGGTGCAGATTTGGTGCAAGAATAGATTGAATATTCCTTATATCACAAGTCATAGTAATTAGAAAATAAAATATCAGGCCCTAAGAGGTCTTCACTATTGATTTATTTGAATAACTGAAGAGAGAAGCCATACAATACAAGCAAAAACCAAGGCAATAGCAAAAAGAGGTCCTCCAAAGCCTTCCTGCAAACCAATGGCAGCTGCAAGAGCAGTCACAGTTGCTGAATGAGATGATGGCATTCCACCAGACCCAACTAATTCCTTTAGATCCCATCTTCTTTCCTTAAACCTGCATATCTAAGAAACATTAAGACTTTTAAACCATCTGATCATCTCTTTCCTACTTTTTAAACATATTTGATACTTCTCTATACTTCAAAATGAAAAATTAACCATTTCTCTTTGAACCATTACATCCAAACATGCCCTTACACTTTTGTTTTAACTTTTATATATATATATCTAGTTGAGTTTAGTTTATTAATAAAAAACTCTACATGTCTGGATGTCAAAGGTATATATGGAGGAATCTTGAGGCCTTAAACTGCACCAGCTACAACTAAATGTTGGAACCATATCAGCCAGATCAAATTGGATTTAAGTGTTAAGGAAACATAAAGGAAGAAAAGAAAAAGGAATACCAACCAGGTGGTGAAGAACTTGATGGATTGAGCAAGGGCAAAAGCACCAAAGGCAGAAATGAGAGGGTAATTGGAGGAGATTGAAGAGGGTGTAGAATGCATGGTTGCAGCCTCATCCATAGAAAGTTTGGCAATAACGGATTCTGTAAAGTCAAGGGATCTGTCCAGGAAGGCTTAGCCTTGGAAGGAACAAAAAGAGAGACCCATCTGAGAAGAAAGATGAATGAAATGATGTCTTCTCACTTGTTGGTTAGGTTGCTTCTTTTTTCTTCCAAATGCTAACTAACGGTCATACTTCGGCTTTCAAACTGGAATATACTTCTCTTGTTTAGAATGTTCAAGTAGAATATTCCTCACTTTTTTTTTTTTTTTTTTTTAACTTTAAAATTATTTTAAAGTTAGATTTAGAATATAAGAATTTTAAATCTAAAGTTAAATTGTTTAGCAATTTGATAATTTTATTTTATTCTGCAAAAGTTCATCTACAAAATATGCAATATCTGATATTTATACTTCAAAGCACAATATTAAATTGAATGTTACTATATATATATATATAAAATAAGAATTCTTTAATTATATTCTTATTACTGTTTAATTTTAATAAAATTTAATAAAAACAATTCAGATAATATACAACTTACTGTTTAACATTTAAATAGATAAAAATCATATTTTATATAATTATCTTAAAAATTATATAAATAATAATTTTTAATTAGTTAATAATATAATTTTTTTTATATTAGTAACACATAAAAATTAAACTCATAAAAATACTTGGTCGTCAAAATCCAAGAATATTTGCACCTAAAAAGAGTAAAAGAAATACCTAGATTCGGAACATGGTGGTATACGAGAAGGAATGCACTAGGTACGCTTCAAATAACATTTTATAATGTCAAGGGCTTGGCTCATATTAATTATTAATTTCCACTGCTCCTTATACATTTCTTTTACTGTTTTTTAACAGCAAGTGCACATCTATGAAGCATGAACCATTATGTACTCTGTAAAGAGACACCGTTTGCTTTCTGTTTCTGCATTACAAGTTAACGTTCACTTTTCCCGAATGGTATTATGGTGCAGAAACTAATTTCAGAATGAAAAAAAACCCATGTAAATTCCATTCAAATATACTTAAACAAAATAAAATAAACAATTTGAATATCACTTGGCACGCATAAAAAATATAGTGAAAATGGTCAATAATTTTTTCATGTTCTTTTGCAAATGTGAATTACTATATACACATGGCCAGATAATTAGATAATCGAAGTAGATATTTAACTGTAAGCAAATAATAACACCATTAAGCCGTTGTTGGCACTGGGTTCTATTTAAGAAAGGGGAAAAAAAAGGAAAATAAACTAAGTTGAGTTGAGTTAATCTGCACCAGAGGGATCGCTCTCTAGGACAAGGTGATAACAACAAAATATCTGACAGCAAAGGATTGTAAATCCTTGGTTCCTCCAACCACAGGACGCTTGTTATCCCAACGGACAATTAGAAAATACAAATCAATAGCACAAATGAGGCAGAGCTTCAATTTTCCTTTCACTTCTGTCTCAACCTGTGGTGACACACGTGTGCTGGCACCCACATTTACGACAATAATATGCCGCAACTCTTATTTAAACCCAATCACTTCATAGCCACAGGGCACAAAAATTGAGCTATTTTCTTGGGCCTTGGATCAATGCAGGTCTTGGACGGAATCTGTTAAAGACTAGGTGACCCCCAATCCAAGTTTGTTAGATGGTAAAATCAATCAACTCTAAACGGCTAGAGAATATCTTTTCCAACAAAATTCTTAAGTTCTTCCTTTGCTGCTTCCATAACTACCTTAAAGTCTATACTAGTGTACCTTCCCCTGCAATCCATAATTAAAAGTTCAGTTTTAGCACTTTGGTCTAATGAATCATGTAAAACCCGCACACCAGAAAACAAAGTCAAATAAACATGAAGACTTTGTTTGGAAAACAAAAATAGGAAAGGGATGGGGGAATGAAAGTAACGGTTACTGCTCACTAGATTTTCCTCTTTGTTTCCTAAACAAAATCTAAAAGTTTAGGAACAACAAATAAGGACTAATGTTTGTCTATTAATATTGACGCATGTGTACACAATTGTAACCAAACTAAACGCACAACAGTTCAAAATCGCTCAATTTATTTCCTATTATCGAGAAGTAGCGAGGCCATCAAATAAAAAAATCGAATTTCAATGTACCAAAAATGAGTTTTGCTCCATGCTGTTGAAGGATAGGCTGGGCTTGCAATTCCATGCATAACCCTTGCAACGGCTCTTGGTGTAAATCGAGCCTGTGAATTGCTCTGCAGAAAGACCTGGTGATAATCAAAAGAACAGGTAATTTTTCGTTACTGTTCCTTCCAAACATGATAAGCATCAAGTTTGTTTAAAATTATCAGAATGCTCGTAAGATAACTGACCTTTATATCTGCCCGCAAAAAAGGGCTGCACGTGTAAATATTTTAGTACAAGGTAATGTAGTGTATAACATAAATATTTACTTAACATCAATATAGTAGGTTGCTACATGCAAGAGAATTTTATTTTACATTTCAATACCCGATGGAATTTAAGTTAGTTAAGCTTAAAGCCAATTTCAAAATCAGGTTAACTTTTTGTTCTTTAGCACAGAAGCTCAAAGAAATTTGAAATAACCTGCTTTGACCAATTTTCTTGCAGAAATCAGCATTATCAACTCCGGAAAAGTATTCCAATATTTTCCTTTGCAAGCATGGTGTGTGATCGGCACCACTGCAACCTTGCATCTTATCACATAGATTTAATGCAAAATATGCAGCATTAAACATTGTATCCATTTTTCGTACCTAAAAAAATAGAACCATGAGAAAATGAATCAATCATTTGATAACTTGTACATTAAATTTGACAACACAAACACAGAATGCAACGCATCATCTAAAACGAATTATCCCATCGGTTCTAATTCAAGGTTCAGCACTTCTGATTATTGAGAGGGCACGGGACAATATGACAAAATGACATTACATTTCAATTTTTGAATCCCAAAAGGTAAAACAATTAAGCAGAGGATACAACATCCGAGATTAACATATTTCAAAAAATACCAAAATGAATAAATATCCCATAAGTTTATCAGAATTCACTTACCTTACAATTTTCAACATCTGATAACCATCCGGTAATATTTACTGATAGAGATAACAAGTCTGTTGGGACTTCAATGATCCTATAACAGTATGCCAAGTCCTTCATTTCATAAGTTATCTCTCCCATCAACTGAGAATATTTCACACATAATGAGATCAGATTGTATTTATATTGCTTAAAATACCACACACAAGGGTAGAGCTGTGCTAAATTGGTTAGGTGTCCCAAATCAGAAACATTTTATTTTGAAAAAAATTACGAGGAATTACAATAATCAAGACAAAATCATACCGTAAGTAATTATGGCTAAAATATTATAAATCTAACAATATAATAAATTTGTTTTTCTTTCAATCACTTTCATCAGTATTTAACTGGAGTACTGTTGGCTACTGGCCAGTTGTAGCTTGGAGGTTTAATGCAGGGTCAAGATCAGAAGCATTTGACCTTTGGACTACTATCCAGAATCTAAACTTGGTAACTACCATGAACATTGCTGTATCCATTCCCAGTTTCATTTAAAAGTTTTAACAATGACAGTGATATGAAGATATTTCCCATATCAATTACTGTATCCATTCCCAGTTGCATTTGAATATTTTAAGTATTCTCAGTTTCATGCATCTGACATCTTTGCTTAAAGTGTAGTTACTCACAAGAAAGAAGAGTCGTGTACTTTTTAAACATATTTGTTAAGCACACATGCAAACTCAAGAAAAACATGTATGTTCACTAATCCAAACCTTCTGGTCGTACAACTGATTTGTTAATTCAATTGCTGTAACCCCCATGTCATTCGCCACGGTTGGAATGTCAAAAATATATTGCCCATGTCTGTTTTCAGATCTGAAAAATCACACATCAGCTTAATTAAACAAAAGTACGAGTGTAAGTAGAATTAAACTTCTTTTCTAGTCATGAACCAAGCATCATCAGCAGATATACCTTCCCTTTATAGAAATTGAAAATTTGGAGTCCGACTCCATGTCAAGGTTTACAACATTAACATAACTTGGAAAACAGTATCATCTAGTGGTACGGTTTGGAAAACTGAAAGGCCAAGAAATGTAATACGCTTACTATTATTACCTTTTTAGAATTACAGCTATAGCAGAAACCTTTTGGGCAAGTAATGGCGGATGAGTCTGCAATAGTGCCAAAGGTTAAACATATAAGCAACTAAATAATTATTTAAACTATATTAGATTTTAGTTAAAAATTAACAAACATAAGATTGAAAAGTCCTATTGTATCTTGAACTTTGAGTTTAAATATAGATTTAGAGAGATAACACTCATAAATATATTAATCTTTGTGACAAATTCTACATGCAAAGGTGTCTGGCACGCACCTTGTGAAAAGTCAAAGTGCAAGTTGCATTTATCTGTGGAAGTAACTGCAAGTACTGCACATCACCCAATTCCAAGCGTGTCAAAAGTGTAAGCATCACCTGGTAAAGGAAAATATAGGAGAAATGTTTTAAACTGTAAACCTAGACTAAAATAGGCAACATATAATTATCTAGAGTTTCCTTACAGGAACAGGTTTCATCATTACTAGCATGTTAAATCTCAGGTAAATGGATAGAAGACTGATACCTATAACTAGATGATTGCCCAAAAAGAAACAAATCCTAATCATTGCACAGAAACCCACCTTAGCTTTATCTGGTTTAAAGTTTATCTTAATCTCTTTGGTTTCAAGCGATAACGCACAGATAGGATACGTGTATTGAATACAATATGTATCTGATATAGCGATACCATTATTTTAAAAATATACAAGATACGATACATGTAAGATACATATTTAAAAATGTATAAAAATATATACAACATAATAAATATATAAATGCAATTATGTAGACCCAAATTATAAACATACTTCTTGATCATTACTAAAACAAAAAAAATATAAATTATTGTCATCATAAATTATTTTTTATTATTTAGATATAAAAATAGTACTATCAATCTCATTCCTTTATTGAAATCATTCATAAAAAGAACAATTTTCATTTTTGGTTCATAAGGGGACAAAATTTCTGTGTTTCTATATTATATATAATTATGTGTTTTGTAGTTATATTGGATTTTCATAATACTTTAAAAGCTTGGATACTTCATAAACAGATATCAGTGAAGTATACAAAGAGTATTAATATTAGATAGGCGAAAAAAATTATCAGTACTTCATAGGTTGTAATATCCAGGAGTAACGGTATCGGATACAGATATACGAAGCAAATTGAAGTATCGGTGTTTAATAGATTTCAAGAACACTTAGCAAAGAGAGATAAAATAAAACCACATTATTTGTACATTTACAGAGATTGCCTACAATCATAATATGGCATCTTGGCATACCATACATACCCTACAGATACCATCCTAATGAAATCATGTACAAAAACTTTGGAACTACCAAAATGTGAATATTCCTCCCCCCTCCCCTCCTTTTATTTATCATCAAAATATCAACACGATTGACTCCTCAGTAGGATGTTATGAAATCTGTTGAGTAATCAAACTCAATAAATTTAAATGAATAGTAGTATAGAGTAGAGGACCTCTTCTTTCATATCAAACCTGCGTGAAGCAGATTCTTTGATTAATGAACAGATTTTCCCACAGGAGTTTTTGTCAGCAGGAAACACTTCACGCAGAAATTTGTTCACTGCATATTCATCTACACCTTCACTGAGGACAAAAAAAATGTGTTAAAGAACAATTTGACAGTGAGGAAAAAGAAAAGAAAAGAGAATTGCATTACCTGTGAATTAGACTACGAAGTTTGAAATATGTCTCATCATCATAAAATAGGTGACAGTAGGACAACCTCCCATCCCTTCCAGCACGTCCTATCTCCTAAAATACCAATTCCCTTCATTAAACAAAGCACATGATAGAATATCTTGTTATGCTACTACTAAAGTTTAGAAGAAATCATATACCTGTACATACTCTTCCAGACTTTCAGGCAAACTGTAATGAATTACCTAAACACAGATATCACAATGAAGTTCCAGTATGAATTACAATGATATGTAATATCATTTATATTGCAATGCAAATATGTAGTGTGTAAAATACAAGAGCTAAGTATACAAGTGATGCTCAACAGCATCTGAGCATCATTTTGTAAATTGAATTATTAACTAAAGTAACTACCAGCACATTTGCATGAGCAGAGACCAGGGAAAGAGCTCAGATATCCAGGACCATTTGTCCCCATTTTAGGATTTTAACCATAAATAAAAATCTTTTGAAGAAGCAGTTGTTTCTGATACAGCAGACTTCAAAGATTTGAAGCATAAGGCACATAGAAAAGCAGGTTACCATACAACAAGAGCACAATGAGAATACGTGAACCACTATATGAGCATACCATCCTAGAGAACTTATATTGTCATAAACCAGTTCATGCAAAACAATGCAGAAAACCATAACACGTTGACAAGCCTTACAGCTCCAACATCTCTTTTATCTAGTCCCATGCCAAATGCCACGGTTGCAACAACCTTCATAAAAAATACAAGGCATCAGTTGACAAAAATAAAACGAGCAAACACAAAGAACACTAGTATATTACCCGTGTGTTGCATGGTAAAATTAAATTAAAAATTAATAAAAATTATAAAAACATGTTAAATTATGATATTCTTAAATTTAGCAAAAAAAAAAAATGTCATCATAAAATAAAAAAAAATCTAATGAAACATAAGACATAAACATAATTTTAATGAGAAAATTATTTATCTGTAAATAAATAGAATTTGTTAACGTAAAATGTATTAGTATTAATCTTTATAGCACAATTAATAAATTTATTTTTATAACATTGAATACTTTGGAATGAATATTTTATATCATGCTATGTCATGAAAATTTATGGTATGATGTTTAATCTTCTTTCATAAACAAAATACAAGTGATTTTCACTTTATAAATAGGATAAATTATGTTTTAGGTCCCTTCAAAATTAATAATATCTGAATTTGTTCTCTTTAAATTTTTTTAATATTTTAATCTCTCTAATTTTAAAATATATTTATTTTATTTTAGACACTATTTAAACCATTTTTACTCTTGTATAAAGTACTATCTAAAACAGTTTAAAAACCAAAAGTGGTACATTTTAAATTTAGAGGAATGACAAAAAAAAATACATTTTAAATTTAAAGAGACTAAAATAATATAAAAAATTATAGAAAGACTAAAATCGAACTTTAGTAATTTTAGAGAGATCAAAAACATAGTTTCTCCTTGTAAATAATAAAAAAGATTCATCAAATTGAATAGCAATTTACTTAATATTTATTTTTAAGCTATTAAAAGTATATAAAAGTATATTTAATCCCTTTTAACCTATGTATTGAACACATAACATAAAAAAGTATGTATTTATTAGATTGATTAGATTAGATTTTATCCAATTATGGGATTTGCTTTTTGTTTTGATTTCTCCGGGATTGGATCAAAAACATTTCTTGAATGAGTCATTCAACTGCAGGGATGAATCGAAAAATCAACAAATGGTTAATCCTTTTAGGTATTTAATCAGTGATTATATTTAAAATCACGTATACATTGATTTGTAAAATGTTTTTATGATTTATAAAATCACAGTATTTGTAAAATATTTGTGACTTATAATAATTTTATCTAATTTGAACAGGATTATCTCTTATAGAAGATACTTATGGTTTACATAAATTTTTTTTGTCATTTTTATCATTTAAATTTGAATATACTATTATTATATGAAGAAATAAATATAATTAGCAATGATTGATTTTTGATGGGAAATGTAATAAATAAATTTTAGAATTTCATAATCTTTGATGTGCACATATTTTGGAAGAGAAGAAAAAGATAGCAAGTGTGTGATGACAACTGACAAGTCGCCAAATGGCAAAGTCTAAGTTCACATGACAAAAAATGCTAAACAATTCCATTATTATACATAATAGATTATATAAAATAAAATGCACGTGTCATAAATTCACAAAAATGAATAAACCATAAAATTTGTCTCACCACTCTGATCTTGTTGGAATTAAACAACTCCTGTACATAGCTACGTTCCTTTGCAGTGATACCACTGTGATAACTCTACATGACAAATCACATCAATCATCAAACTTAACCCTCAGTGTCAAAGACTATACAGAAAGACATGCAATGCCAAAAGAAAAATTCTGAGCTAACCTTTGCCAAGATATTGTTATCATTCAAATATCTGCTAATTTGATCAGTTTCATACTGGAAAAAGAAGACGCGTCATTAATTTCCACCGATATAGAAACGTTGCAATATATTCAACTATCCACTACAGAAAACGATATTTTAAATCTGAGCCATAAGGATCTCACTAACCTTTTTCTTTTTTTTTGCCAACAATATTATACATATCAAATGCAGAGCTAGAAGCGAGAATTTATTGCAATACAATAACAGTTAAGTTTAAGAAACCATAGAACATCCTGTACTTGAAAGTTGACAAAAAAACCAGTCCATATACACACCTGAAATTTGCAGTATATGATGATGCTTTGAACTTCCGCAAAAGGAGGAGACTTTATCAAATTCAGTAGGTCTTTCATCCTATTGTGTTCAAAGTATTGATATATAAGTTTAACAAAGATCATATAACAAAAGTATACAAGCTGAAGCAGTAAATAGAAGCGCCTAACTTGCCTATTTCTGACCAAAGACACTGATATATGAAAATTGTCCCTTAACTGCGCCTTTTGAACAAGATTTGTGGAAGGAATATCTAGAGCAGACATGATGGCATCTAAGGTTGTGGTTGTAGCAGTTGCTGTCATTGCAAGCACAGAATGAACATTAAGTGTCTTATGAAGCAGAGATGCTCTAAGTCTCATAAAAGATGGTCGGAAATTGTGAGACCTGTAAACATGTTCAAAATCTCAAGATCAACCCAGGAAGCAGATTAGTATCACCAAAAGACGTTGGAATTCCCTCACCATTCAGATATACAATGTGCTTCATCAATAACAACAAGCGAGATGGCTGGCAAAGAAGAAATAGTAGACAAAAACCCTTCATTCAGAAATCGTTCCGGTGAAACAAAAAGCACCTATATAAATTAAAATTTCAAACAATAGCGTTATGCAAGAGTACTACCATCATCCACAAATAAACCTCGATACACAAACATGTCATACAAAAATGGCATGTAAACAATCAACACCATTGTATGCAAACAATCTACAAGAATGCTACACAGTTGTTAAAAGTCTTACCTTTATCCCCCCTTGTTGAAGCTGCTTGAGTGTTTCAGAGGCTTCTTCAGGTGTCTAATATAATAAAACACAAAGAGATGAAATGATGACATCCCATATAACAGAAAACACTTGCAGGAGAAAAAAAAAAGTAAAATAAATTAAGTTTTTTTGCTAAGTTAAAAATTAACTTATACATAAGTGAACATCAACATTTGAGTAATTTAAATAAGAGAGCCTCTAAAAAAATTAAAGTCCATATTGTATAAAGAGTATGGTCCTGTTAAGATAAAGCTTTCCATAAACACTTATAGAAGAAGAAAATAAGAAAGTTCTAAAAGCACTTCTAAAAGAAGAAAATAAGAGAGTAAACTTATCTAAAAGTACTTCTAAAAGAAGAAAATAAGAATAAAAATAAAGTTCTTCATAGGCTAAAATTAGCTTAGGGATAAACTAATTTCTAGAAGTTCTCTCATACAATTTTTCTAAAAGATTATTTTTAATTTAAGCACCAACTAATTTTAGCTTATGAAAAAACTTATTTCATTTTTTTCTTCTTATTTTCATTTTTTAGAAGTGATTTTTTATAAGCATACCTAAACAAACTCAAAATGCATTGATCTTCTTGCTCAAGCTAAAATCAACTAAACTTAACTTGTATAGAAACTCTTTTCAATTAACGTCTTTAAAAGCTAGATTTTAGCTTATGAAAAGGTTCAATCTTCTTTAACTTCTTACCTACTTCTGTAAGTGCTTATGTAGAAATTTACACAAAAAACACCTATACTTTTGATTTTAAGTTGTGGGAGAACCTTTATTAATTTTACCCAAGTATTTATTGAGAAGTTTATCCAAACATAAGCAAGTAAGCAAAGTATACAATACCTGAGTGCTGGATAGAAGACCACCCCTAATGACATGAGGCAATTGCCTGAGCTGATCAATCATCAAAGCCACCAATGGACTAACAACCAACGTAACTCCGGGCAAAATCACAGCAGGCAACTGATAACACAGCGACTTCCCGGCACCAGTGGGCAAAACCACCACACTAGACTTCCCAGCAAGAACCATCTTAATCGCCTCAACCTGCCCATCTCGAAAACAATCATAACCATAAACCAATTTCAACACTTTCACCAAATTCTCCTCCGAAGGCTCATCGCGCGCCGCGGCCGCAGCCTCCTCCACCGCTTCGCAATCGATCTCCCTCCTCTTACAACCCCCTCTCTGCTTCAATTCTTCAATAGGCTCCCCTTGCTCCTCCTCCCTTTCATGCTTCGATTTGAATTTCCCTCTCTTGTACCTTTTCCCGCCGAATTTTCCTTTCTTGTTGAGGAACTTCCTTCTCTTGCCAGTCATGTTCAGCTTCACGAAGTTCCCTTCGCTGCCGGCGCATGTTCGCGGCTTCACGCTAGGGATCGGCGCGCTGGAGCTGATCAGGTTGGGAAGTTGGCTCTTTCCGCGTTTCCTCGTATCGATACTCTCGGCACGTAAATCAGACGCGGCCGAAGTAAGAACCGATTGTTCGGTTTCAGAAGGTTCTAGATTAACGAGAGGCCTTCGAATCTTCGAGAAGGAAGCGGAGTGGGAGGAGGAGAAGTAACCGGCTGGGAGGGTTTCGATGGAGTAGGAAATTGACGGCGCGTCAGATGGTCGCCGAATTTGGAAGGGGAGATTGTTGGGGAGGGAGAGAGGGGTTTCCTGGACCGGCTCGGGTTTGGACCGGGTTTTGGAAGGTCCGGAAGGGGCTGGTTTTGATTTTTGTGAGGGTTTGATTCTGATTCTGGATTTGTTTGAAACCACTAGAGGTGGTTGTGATGGTGGTGGTGGTGGTGGTGATGGAGTTGATTTTCTAGGTGGAGTTGCAGAGATGTGAGATCCGTCGGAGTCTGAATCGGACTCCATTTGGATTTGTTGAATAGGAACACACACGAAGATGAAGAATAGGGAAAACAAAAGAAAATGAGTGAATAAAAAAGTTAGCTCCACGAATGTTCCCGCCAATTTTATAATTCTTTTTTTTGGATTCGGATTTGGGCTTTGGGCCTTGACAGCATAGTTTAAGGAAGATTTTTGTCTGCTATTTTTGTTATTGTACTGCCGCTCTTTTGTAAAAAAAATTTTAATTATACTTTTGAGAATAATAAAAATTCCCACACCTTATTGCAGTTAGTGCACACTACTGTTTGGATTGTCTTATTAACAACATGGTTCCATTTGGTCTGCAAAGGAAAAACCTTGCGGTGGGTTTAGAGTTTCTGCAATGGACTTATCCCGTGATTTATCTGAAAAAATAGTTGCAAAATAAACTAATTGATAAAAGTAGTTTGTAAAAATATTCTACCTGATAGTTGCTTTCAAAGATAAATAGAATATTTAACCTCTTTCTCTCATTTTAAACTAATTTTGATTAAATAAACAAAAATTCAATTTAAAAGAAACCTTTAAATTAAAATTGTGAAACATTTTCTACTTCATTTTTAAATCTTTTATTTTAAACTTTAACTTTAAATAACTTTTTAGTTAAAAAAACAACTAGGTCGAGCATAGTATAAGTGTACAACTGCAGACCCTATTATTTAATCTATTCTATATATATTATAAAAATCTGAATTCTCATATTAGAATAAGAGTGTTTTTAGAAGTAATATTCTCGCTCTAATTATCATAAAATTATATTTCAAAAGCTTAACCAGATGCATTTTAAATATACCATCAACAATAGTTGACGTTAGCTGGTACCCAATTACCGACTTCCTCAATTGAAAAACAAATGTCACCCCAATTTGATTTCCATTGACATGTTCTTTCATTCATGGTTTTCTTTTCTTTATATTGTTTTTTGGTAAGAGGGGGGAGAGGGTTATGATACACATGCATAAACTTCTAGCAAAGAAATCAGTATGCGTTTCACAATCTTAACGAATATGAATGACTTTAGGGTTATAAATTTTGTGAAATTTAGTTTGACACTGGTATGGTATGTTTTTAGTAACGTCCAAGAAGTATGTTTTTAATTTGAATTTGTATAATTGTAATTATATATTTATGATGTTTTATAAATTTTTATACATTTTTAAATATGTGTCTTAGAAGTATCTTATCTTATATATTTGATACATGTATTGTATTTGTGCATCGTAGCTTGAAACCAATGAGATAAAGATAAACTTTAAACCAGATAAAGCTAGGGTGGTGGTTTCTGTGCAGTGATTAGGATTTTTTTTCTTTGGGGCATTCTTTTAGTTATAGGTATTAGTCTTCTATCTATTTACGTGAGATTTAACATGCTAGTAATGAAATCTGTTCCTGTAAGGAAACTCTAGATAATGATATGTTGCCTATTTTAATCTAGGTTTACGGTTTGGAATATTTCTCCTATATTTTCCTTTACCAGGTGATGTACAGTACTTCCAGTTACTTCCACAGATAAATGCAACTTGCACTTTGGCTTTTCACAAGGTGAGTACCAGACACCTTTGCATGTAGAATTTGTCACACGAGATGAATAAATTTACGAGTGTTGTCTCTAAATCTATATATTTAGCTTGTAGTTTAAATAGGATAGGACATTTCAATCTTATGTTTGTTAATTTTTAACTGAAATCCAGAAAACTAAATATGGTTTAAATAATTATTTACTATTTGGTTGCTTCTATTTTTAACTTTTGGCACTATTGCAGACTCCTCCGCCATTACGTGCCAAAAGGTTTCTGCTATAGCTGTAATTCTAAAAAGGTAATAGTAGTAAGCGTATTACATTTCTTGGCTTTTCACTTTTCCAAACCTTTTCCCCAGTTTCCATTGGTTGATACTGTTTTCTGAGTTATGTTAATGTTGTAAACCTCGACATGGAGTCTGATTCCGTATGTTCAATTTCTATGAAGGGAAGGTATATCTGCTCATGACAAGAAAAGCAGTTTAATTACACATACTTTTGTTTAATTGAGTCGATGTTGTGTGATTTTTCAGATCTGAGAACAAGCATGGACAAGTGAATTAACAAATCAGTTGTACGACCAGAAGGTTTAAATTAGTGGATATATAAGTTTTTCTTGAGTCTGCATGTGTGCTTAAAAATATGTTTAAAAAGTGCACGAGTCTTCTTTCTTGTGAGTAACTACACTTTAAGCAAAGATGTCAGATGCTATGATTGACGGTTGATATGGGAAATATCTTCATATCACTGTGCCATTTTTAAAATTTTCAAATGAAACTGGGAATGAATACAGTAATGTTGATGATTCTGGATAGTAATCCAAAGGTCAAATGCTTCTGATACTTGACCCTGCGTTAAATACTGATGAATGTTATTATTGTCGTAAATGTGGCGCCAGCACACGTCTGTCACCAGAGGTTGAGACAGAAGCGAAAGGAAAATAGAAGCATTGCCTCATTTGTGTTATTGATTTGCATTTTCCAATTGTCCGTTGGGATAACATGTGTCCTTTGGATGGCGGAATCAAGGATTTACAATCCTTTGCTGTCTGATATTTTGTTGTTATCACCTTGTCCTAGAGTAAAAAACAGATTAACTCAACTCATCTTTTAGTTTTTTTCGTTTCTTTTTTTCCTTTCTTGAATAGCACCCAATGCCAACAACGACTTAATGGTGTTATTATTTGCTTACACTTAAATATCTACTTCGATTTTCTAATTATCTGGTCATGTGTATACAGTGATTCACATTAACACAAAAAATGAAAGAAGTTATTTACCTTTTTCACTATAATTTTTATGTATGTGCCAAGTGATATTCAAATTGTTTATTTTATTCTGTTTAAGTATATTTGAATAGAATTTACGTGTTTTTTTTTCTTTCTGAAATTAGTTTCCGCATCATAATACTATACGGGAAAAATGAATGTTAACTTGTAATGCAGAAACAGAAAGCAAACTGTGTCACTTTAGACTACAGAATGGTTCATGCTTCATAGATGTGCACTTGCTGTTAAAAAATAGTAAAAGAAAAATGTATAAGGAGCAGTGGAAATTAACAATGAATATGAGCCGAACCCTTGACATTATAAAATGTTATTTGCAGCGTCCCTAGTGCATTGCTTCTCATATATCACCATGTTTCGAATCTAGATATTTATTTTACTCTTATTTTCATATATTTAAAAATATACATTTTATTAGTTTCTATGAATATTGATAAACGTATTAAATCATTATTAACTAATTTAAAATTTTAAAGAAATAATATATATAATAATAACATTCAATTTAATATTGTGCTTTGAAGTATAGTTATCAAATATTGCTCAATTTCTAGATGATGTTTTGCATGATAAAATTAAATTATCAAATTGCTAAACAATTTTAAATTTAAAGCCTTATTTTCTAAATTTAACTTTAAAATAATTTTAAAGTTAAAAAAAAAAATAAGTGAGGAATATTCTGCTTGAACATTCTAAACAAGCGAAGTATATTCAGGTGTGAAAGCCTAAGTATGGCTGTTATGGTTCCAACATGTAATTGTAGGTGGTGCAGTTTAAGGCCTCAAGATTCCTCCACATATATCTTTGATATCTATAACATGTAAAGTTTTTTAATAATAAACTAAACTCAAAAGGAATAAAAAAAAACTAAACTATACATATATATATATAAAAGTTAAAGCTAAAGTGTAAGGGCATGTTTGGATGTAATGATTCAAAGAGAAATGGATAATTTTTCTTTGTCAAGTATAGAGAAGTATAAAATATTCTTAAAATATAGGTAAGAGATGATCAGATGGTTTAAAAGTCTTAAAGTTTCTTAGATATGCAGGTTTAAGGAAAGATGGGATCTGAAGCAATTAGTTGGGTCTGGTGGAATGCTATCATCTCATTCAGCAACTGTAACTGCTCTTGCAGCTGCCATTGGCTTGCAGGAAGGCTTTGGAGGACCTCTTTTTACTAATGCCTTGGTTTTTGCTTGTATTGTATGACTTCTCTCTTCAGTTCTTCAAATGATTACTATGATCTGTGATATAAGGAATACTCAAGCTATTCTTGTTCTACATCGGCACCTGTGGGACATTATATTACTGTTACGAAAGCAGATGATGTCCCAAAAACAATTAAACATGCACCTAGGTCAGACAAAGAGAAACTAAAGTAATGTTGGCTGTGTAAAATTCTGAAAGAGTTTGCTGGCAGGTGATGTATGATGCTACTGGTGTAAGATTGAAGCAGGATGCCAACCACAGGTTTGAAGCAACACTCCACACTTCCATTGATGGATCACTTGATATAGATGGAAATCAAATAACAAGAATGGAGCAGCTGGAGGAGCACAATCCTCCAAATGCCTCAAATTAATGGCCTACCAACAGAAAAGGAAGGGCAAAAGAATAACTTTACAATTATGTCAAACACAAAGTGTCATATCTTACAATATATATTGGAACCAACATATAGCAATAGACTATTATCCCAAACAGCCATAAATGCGCAAGCATTTGGCCAAGCTCTGCTCTGGTGTATATATAGGTGAACAGGAAGAGAAGAAACGCTGCCACAAATTATAAGGGCAATCTGAACTTTGCACTCTCACATTATGATGCAATTACACTTTGACTCAAGCTTATTAGGAAGGGGCTTCATGTTGTCTACTTTGTTAAGCCCAACAATGCGTGTTGAAGACTCATCAATATTTTCATCATTCTCAGTCTTCGAAGGGGATTTTACATCAGTTTCCACCATCTTTGGTCTTGCAGCCTTCTGGGGTTTCATAGCACGCTTGCCAGTAGTTTGGTTGTGAGAGTCTTTTCTATCGGAATTGGGTTTCGCCAGTATAGTCACCATTGGCTCAGAACCTTCCAATGGTTTTGAGTGTTCTTTTTCCATTGCCATCGTTGCAGCCTGATACGCAAGATCATGGATGATAGAGTTGCAAAAAAGTATAGTATCTGTTGCCTCTTCAAGTGTCAGGCTTCTAGTGTTCCCTCCATCTTGACACTCCACTGTAACTGTGGATCCTTCTAGCACACATAAACCATTAGAAATCTGTCAGAAATTTTCCAAGTACTAATATTTTCTCTGAATAAAGCTTCAGGTTATAAAATAGATTACAAGCATTAAAGAAAACATGTACAATATAAAGAAGCAGAGTCTCTTTTCAATAGAAAACTGAAGTGAACCTATCCCACGCCACTAATAATAAAGGATTTGTTCAGAGGAGCTCATAAAAAAGATAGCAAAAACCAGCCACACTATTAGTTTAAACACAAAGGTTCCTACTAACAAGTGCCCTAAGGGCATTGGTTATGGAATCAATAGATAGAAAGTGTTTTTTTTTTGTCAAAAATTACCTTAGGGTTGCATTGGAATTCAAGGGGAAGTGCTTTGTCAAACTTTCTAATATAAAGTTTCAACTTTTGATTCCTTAACCATTTCCCTTAGTCAGGGTTTTCCAAACACACAATTCTTAACTGAATAGTTAGAAACTACACTACTAAATTGCTGCTGACTATTTGAAGGCGACATAGAGATATCCCAACATATGAGACACATCATTTAAGATTTATTATCAGTGTTGCAGAAAATATGTCAAGAAACAACCTTTCATCAAAGTATCCTAAGTTAACTCTCTTAGAAATCAAGACTAAGAAATTTGAGTAGATCAAAGTCAAACTATAAATATCAGATAAAGCAGGTGAACCTAGAATAGACTGTCATTCTATACATTTGTGTATCCATTTAAATTGCCCAAAATTAACATATAACAAACTGTGTGCTATGGAAATAGACGAGTGCATTTAAGAGATACAAGAGAATAATAGAAGATTCTTATAGAAAATTTTCATCTCAATCAACATTGGCAATATCTTCTATTTGAATTTCATCCAACAAGCATCATACCTATGCCAAGGGAGTACTCAGAGGCATTGAGTTCAGATACAGAAGCTGCAAGACAATCATTGGAAGAATTTGGAACAGACTGTTCCTCAAAGTCATCAATGGGGCTCTTTGATACCAGCAATGGGTCATCATCCACCACACCAGTATCATTCTGACAACAGTTTTCCCCTTCTATTTCTGATTCTTCAATTGTAGAAGTGTTGGTGGTTATCAAAGCATCTGGTCCATTGACATTAGAGTTCTCCATATCACGTTTCTCATCAAAGGATGACTCATGATCCTTAACTGATATTTCTGTATTTGAGACACTGCTTACATTATTTGGATGCTCTTCAGTGCTATCATTTGAAATACAACTTCTATGATTTGGAAATGATGCCCCTGAATTGTCATAAGGCTGAACACCCGTAGCCTGGCTTACTAATTCTATGCTACAAGCATCAATTGTTCTGCCACGATCATCATATTCAAGATTATCTTCCTTGACAACAATCGAACCCATAGAAGAAGAATCAATCACATCTGTCATTGCATTTTCTGAAATTTGCATTTCTCGTAGGTCTTGGGGTATCTTCTCCAGGTTGCTGCATTCTGTATTGCCAGAAGAAGTTTCTTGTGTAGCAAAACCTAATCCATGATAAGAATAGTTTGACATTCCAGAAAAGGATGAACCAGGGCTTGGAGGCCCAATCCTAATGTCATATCCATAGTCTGCATCCAATTTCCTGCCACTTGACTGCCTTTGGACACGAAAATCAGAATGTCTTGCTGAGTCGAAATTGACAGATGATGAGGTAGAATAACTGCTACGTGCAGTTGCACTTCTAATGCTGTTAACGCTGTTACTTGCAAAAGACAGATCGTTATAAGATAGTGTTGTGGCAGAAAAAGTCCTACCCTGAAATACAGGTCCTTTGCTACTGCTTGACCTTTTCAGTAGTACAGAAATGCCAGTGCCTTCCAAGAGGTCCACTTTCAAATTTGAGCGGTCGTTGGAAAGATACAACTGCTGATTGCCAGAATGATTATCACCCTTCTTGTAATCAATCTCTGACTGGTCCACCTCTAGCTGATTTGCAAGCATCTGCCCACTTCTCTCCACCAGTGAACTTGAGAGAGAATTTTGTTGCAAGTGGTCTAGAATAAATTCACTGGGAAAATTTTGACTTTCCCCAGCATCTGGTTCACCAAGGGGAAACCTCATGTTACCCACATCAGTCTCTTGAGGCAGTTCAGACACAACAGTTAGTTGGTCTGTTTCAGCTGATGGTTTTTCTTCTGTAGGAATGTTTGTGGAGTTCACTGAATTGTCGCTGGAAAATGCCAAAGTTGCTTCTGGGATGATATGTCTTAACAATGTGGTTTTCCTGTTGCATTCTGAACATAGTCTAAGATTCTTCTCAGTTTGGTCTGTGGCCTCAAGAGGGCAACCACAATTGGCACAGATTGCTGTATTCTCAAAACCACCATTTTCAGAAATGTCACCTATGACATGGGAAGTTTCTAAACTTCCATTGAATTCTTTGTCAATACCATGATAAATAGAAGCTTCAGATTCAGTGGGACCTAAAGCAATCATAGGGCCTCTTGTTTTATTGTGCAGGACATCAACTGATTCATCATTGATCTCATGCCCAACGTTTGCATTTAATACATCAATTTTATCAAAGGAAAATACTTCTTCGTGAATATCAGTGTATAACATCTTCTCAGTTCCACTTGCCACATTATCGTGATAGTGGTCACTCCCTTCAGTATCTGTTGCAAAACTTGTACCATGATCAGAGCTCGCATTGCTGCTTGTTGTGACAGAGGAGTTCCTAGATACCAGCGAACGTTGTGCAGAATTTACTTTTCCATAAAAGGCTGTACTAGGCACACTTGATAAAAGAGGCCTGAACATGTTCTGAGGACTTTTTTTATCCTGCACAGAATTGTAAGTTAACAAATATAAGAGAAAAGATCAGGGTAAAAGGTGAGATGAACAGGGATGACTGAACAACTCTTCACAAGAAAAACTCATGACTAAGAACGGCAAATATGTTACGATAATCATGTGTGTATATGTCATTTTATATGCAGCACAATAAACAAACAAACTCATTGATGACTTTACTGAAGCCATTTACTTGAATAATCGTCTTATCATGTGTAGTTTAAAAATAAACTCTCAGAGGAAAGAAAACATGCACCAGAAGAACCAAATAAAGCATTGTACCTAAGGTTATAGAGAAATACAACAAATATTATATCAAAGTTTTGATCATTATTAGCCTAGAGTGATCAAGGACGGTCAGCTTACTCCACTTTCCATTTAAAGTGCATAACGGAGGAAAATTGTGTGCACGCATTCCAGAGTTGACTCAACATGTTTTTAGGCCTCAAGCAAATTTTGATATTGCCAATGGAGGAACGCCTCATGGGCTAAATTTGGTGAGAATTAATATATTAAGAAACAACCTATTTAATTGAAATTAATGACTAATTAATTTTTAAGTGGGAGTAATAAAAAAATTGAGGACCTTACAAAAAAATAAAAGTAGTTTTTCTTCCATCAAGGTTCAAACCCATTTACCAAGGACAAAGACACATTTTCATTAGCACTACACTAGACTAACTAACAATAGAAGTTATATAAATACTAATACTAAATCATTTTTTTTTTCTGAGAGACCTAAAACAAGGATTTGGGCCGCCTTATGCTTGGGCCAACCCTGCTCATGTGTGCGTGTAGAATGAGTGCAAAAGAGTCCTCGGAAGAGGTGGGGCAACTACCTAATAGGAATAATCAGGATATATATGGCATGATCACTTGCTAGCACATTGGCAGCAAATTATAGAATGATTGAGAAAGGAAGTTAAGAGATTAGGCAACAAAACACCATTTGCTGGAGAGCAGAATCAAAAGATCTTTTATGAGCAGAACTTGGGGACACCATCCTAGCTGATATCTTGGAAATTGAGGGAGATTTGTTGTTTGAAAATGAACCACCCCTTCTTGAACCAAATCGGTCTAGACTACCCACTAGGATAGACTGATGAGAGTCCAGATCATCATCACCAGAAGATACGACAGAACCTTTGTTGCGTGAACTAAATTGGTCACGATCATGACTATGAATATAACTGCTGCTCCTGGAAGGAGTGGGAGACATTGATTGCCTACCAAATTTAGAAGCAGAATCCCTACTATTTTTGGATGCTGGAGATGAACCTCTCACATATGATGCTGGTTGATCAGCCAAAGAGGTACGGAGATTTGAAGGAGCTTCAGAAGAGAAACCACGAATATTAGTTTGCCATGCTCTTAACTTTGGTGAAGCAGAGTTTCCACGGCTTGTCTTAACAGGGGAAGTTCCCCTAATCCCTGATGAGACTGCAGGACTACTGGAGCTAGAGCTGATTCGCCGAGGAGTAGGAGTGGAAGACATAGGAGCAGGTGTTGTGGACTTAGTTGGAGGCGTAGATGGTCTTCTTGTTGGAGTAGCATGTCGTAAAACTTGAGTTGGACTAGAATTTGACGTTGATGAAGACCTTCCCCTTGACTGCAACATATTATTCCCAGAACGAGGTGATGAACTTAAACGATTTGGACTTGCACTACCTCTAGTGCTTTTGTAACTTCTCTCCATCTGAAAGAGGACATCCAACAAAAGATGGAAAATGAGTAAAACAATAACTAATTTTTTCATAAAGAGGAGAAAAAGGCAAGGAATTTTTATTCAAGAGGCATTTGTGCATAAAACGGATCTGAAAGCACACCGTAGATGATCTTGATATGGAAATGGGTTTACTCCTAGGCCTTCCTCTGCTTACATTTGTTTCTGGTGGTTCATCATCTAAAGAAGGAAACAGTGGTGTGTCCGGTGGTGTCAATAACCTTTAAATGAATAAAGCAGACCCGGGGCATTAGTAAAGTAATATGCACATCTAATTCTTAAACTTGGCAAAAAAGAAACTTGAATTATTGACCAAACAAAATAGTGCACTATTAATTTGAAAGAAACACAAGTGCAAAACATTTGGAATTGAAATCATAAAATTTGATCATAGAATACAAACACCAGTTAACAAGGTAAAATTCAAAAGGCAGACAAGACTACACACCAATCATAGTCATTCTTGTCACCATTTGCGTCAAGCAATTCATTGGTTTCTCCTCGACCGGGAATAGATATCCCAAGCTTGATATCAGAAAAATGCCTTAACTTCGACGCTGTAAATTAATATCCAAAACAAAGGGGAGAAACGCATGAGTATCCCAAATATGTCAACCAAAAATCAGATACATTCTTTTCTCAAGATTTCAGAAAAGAAAATTACAAAATGAGTCTTCCAAGTCATCCAATGGCTGAAGCAAAAAACTCTCTTCTTCTCTGGATTGCATTTCACTGAACAAAGCAAGATCATCATCATCTTTCTCTCTCAAGGGCAATCCGCTTTCAAGACTGCGCCCGCGCTTGTGATTGTCTGATCTTGGCTCTCTACCGGGAGAGCATCTAAATGCTGGGGAAGGTGGCATCTCCGCTACCCAATGCAGTGCCCAACAAGTGTCACCTCAAGTTCTCGATACAATCCAAAGCCAAAAGCCTTCGCCACCCTAGCCAACAACCAATGATTATTAACACACACCTGAAGCTCACAACAAATTCAATCTCCAAACAACAGTATCAGCAAAACCCCACTTTCCTTTACCACGAACTCTCTCCTCGGGCTTCATTACTCGTTGTCTAAACACTCAACACACACACTGACACCATATTCAATGTGACTGAGTCAACCAACCCACATATCCCAAAACAACAAAACTTAATTTGGCTTATTAAAACAGAAACAGAAACAACTGTACCATTCAAAACGTAATGCCTAACTCCTGAACACTCATGAAATAACCATCCAAAACCAATATTGAAGATACCCCTCAACCTGAAACCCTAGAACATTGGCCAGTATTATATCCCAATTATGCCGTTGCGATCACCGCCCAAAAGGGTAGCCAATTCAAACGGCAAAATTCAAGCTTGAGCACCCGCTAAGCCAAGTTCAAAGCACTCACAGCGAAACTTGGTTCACCAAACTCCCAAGTTAAATAGCTTCAAACACTCTGCACTCTTAGGCTCCCAAGTTCGAAGATTAAACAACAAAAAAATAATAAAAACAAAAACAAAAAAATATAACTTAAATGCCAATTACAATGCGACGAATGTTGTCTCTTTTTCTGAGCATTCATGGCTTCTTCTGAGCAACCAAAAGTACAGATCAGAACCAGTGCGATGCAATGGTTCCAACTAACTCTAAAAAAATTCCATTATTCTCTCTCCTCACACAATTTTTTTTTTCAGTTCTGAAAAAATAAGAATATTGCACTGCAATTTAACAATAATAATATTCATACTCAACCAAAACCTTTGTGTTGTTGTCCTTTGATTTGCTGTTTTTTCCTAAACAGCAAGCATTCTTTCCTTTATTTTATTTTTTCTCTTTCTCTTAACTTTTTTTTTTCAGTTTCCTTTTCAATTTTTTTTTCTGCCGTTACTATTGCTTTGTAGATTCCCTCTGATTTAATTTTCCACACTTTGTTCATTTAAATTTTACTGCGATATTACATCATAAATTTGATGTTTTCTATTTTTCTCAATGTGTTAGCGATAAGAATTAAAATGTTGATTAGTCGACTTGAAAAAAAATGTTGATTAGTCGATTTTGATGCTTTGGATTTTTAGTTCCACCCTTAGTTATAGCTTATGAAGTGTTTTCCACCCTTTTAATTACCAACATAAATTGGATTGAGTGAGATATTAATATTATGATTGTGCTGGTCGAAGGTTATGTGTAGGATGTTCCGTTAATTACTACGGTGTCTACTTACTACTAGTACATTGAAGCCAAGTTTGGACTTTTGGACCCTTCATCGCATGAACGGACCACAAGTAATATTAATGGCGTTGGAATTTATTGGGGTGAATTTTTGGGACTAAGCTATTAAATTTCTTATCACATTCAGTGAATGTACGTTACATAGATCCGTAGAACAATCGATAAGTTTTGACAGGATGCACACTCTAAAAGGAAAAATAAAAGATACTAGTACTTCTTATAAATTTCATCTTCCAACTAATGGACAAAATAATGGGGTTTTACAAAGATTCCTCTATTTAGCATAAGCATAATTTATAGCAATTTTGAGACACTCCATCTCACGAGGACTGAACCATCACGGTCAGAGGCATCATTTTGGTGAGGTTGGCATTTTAAACAAGTTGATATGTCTTAGTTTTTTTGTGGCCTAAGGTTTCTATCTACGAAAATAATATTATTTTATAAAACAGTGATTGCGTAGGTGACAAAAGAAAAGTCCAAGAAAGAAAAAAACTTGAGAGGAAAGGAATGAAGACAGAAAAGAGTTGTGTGGGGCGAGGTGGGATAAAGTCAACTTAACAACTGAGTTATCATTAACCAATAGCTAGCTGTGTACGCTAATGCGAAGATTATCGAATCATGTCACTTTAATTGGTAGGTGGTGAAAGAAATTTAAAAGGCTACTATGCTAATGATTTCAATTGCTTTATGCCCTTATCTCCTCCTGTTTGGTCCAAAACACGTTTTCCCAACCCTCGTTTAACTCTGTTTTTACATCAAATACAACAGCACACACAAAAGGCAAATGTACCATGTTCACCATTTTTAAAGAGGAACTTGTCAATCTTTATAAACTACTACTAGTTTTTTACTTTAGGGTCACCTTATGGATGAAGTTCTTCTTAATCTTATTTTATTATTATTTTTATTTGAGTGAACTTAGGACATTCTCATATTAGAAATTAGAGAATAATATTTTAAAGTATTGTAGTTTATTTAAGGAATTGATTTTTCTAATATATATATATAAATTTAAAATCAAAACTTCTAATTATATATTTTGTGGATATAATTGTTTGTTAAAGTTACAACTTACTATTTTTAGTCTTTTTTCTAAGGCTCAAATTAAAAATACAATTTGATTTTTTTTATAAAGTTTAATATAATTTGTTTTTTTATTAATTATTTTTAAAAAAAATATTTT